>JAUUTY010000147.1:0-69238 GCA_030979885.1 Lolium multiflorum
AGTTCGTGATGATTTTGTGAAGACGAAGAGGGAGGCGAACGCGGGGCACGTGGGAATTGGCGATAATACGGTAGGGCGCGTGAAACCGAGCACGTATCTGCATTAACTCGTCGCTGGTGGCCACGCGTCCGCGAATGTCGACCGGCGGGCAAAGCTTGCTGGCCACATGAAGACGACAAAGTGACGAGGACGACGATCGGTGTCTCTCGCCGACAAGTAGGGGCCACCAGACGCGCGGGAACGAATCGTCGTTGTCGGAGTCCGAGTCCGAGCCCCCGGTTGGGCTGCGTGGGATCGCCGGATGAAACTAGGCCCAAATCCGACGAAAACGAGGAACTGGGGCGCGGATCATTGATACGTCCGGATAAAAAACGTCACGGGGGTCTGCTCAGACGAGGGAGATGCTCTGCACCGAGCTTGCCGGGATTCGCATTTGCCACCAAACAAGGTGTCACTTGGCCTCTGATCTGAGCTATGTGTTGCACCTCCTATTGACCCCTCCTGACATCTCTTTTCCACGAGAAAATGACAAGAAACCACGACAATTGAGGCTGCGGTGTCACATAACCACATGTTGGAGGCGTAGCGACACATGAGCACCAACTCAGGGGCAGGTTCGCGACAGACAGCACTGATTTCAGCTTTGGCCAAGTTTAACCACGTTTCTGGCAAGTTGGGCCCACTGTCAGGTGCCACGTGTCCATACGTTCACGGTGGGCGTGGACGGCCGTTAGGTTTGCGTCTGACGGGAGGGTTTCGGTTCCCTCCCCTTTGTCTTCTCCAAATGGCGACGGGCGGCGGCGGCGGCCCTGGTGGTTGGCAGGCCGACGACGAGCAAGATCCTGGCGGCGACCACTGGTTGTTGGACGAGGGCTACCCCCCTGTGGCGGCGGAGCCAGAACATGTCCCTCAGCTGTCCGCGCCGGTGAAGCCTGGAGCGCCATGGGAGAAGGGCTGGACATCTGCGGGCAGCAGCTCCAGCTCCAGCGTCGACCCGATGAGCCATTACATCTCCGACAACGGGTACGTGACTAAGATCCCATTTATGTGTGGATTGCAGTAGCTATTGTTCGTCAAATTTAGGTTATATGTTCTGAACATTTGGTTAAACTTGCAAATTTAGGTTAGAGACAGAGATGTGGGAGCTTTTTGTGCAGTTTGATGGTGTCAAATTTGTGCAAAAGTCAATGCCTAGGTCAGACATTAGGTATCTGAATCTGTTGGCACTGATGGAGAAGGAGGGATATGGCATATGTGACTCTATGTATTATGTTAAGGAAGAAGGGGAGGGATTGAATGGGTTAGATTTAGTTGAGAGCAATTTTAAGGTGGAAGAGATGATTAGGAGGTATGAAAATCGTAAGAAATTGGTACTAACTGTCATGAGAGATAAACAGAGAAACCATGCAATTGTTCTATCACCTTTGAAGACAAAAAATTCAGAGAGTGTTAGAGCCAAATCAAGGCCAATTCAAATTGATATTGAGGAGGAAGAGCTTGTTCCTTGTCAGATGCAGACTCAGGAAAGTGTGTACTGTCAGCTGATGCAGACACAAGTTGCAGAGAATGACATGGATGAAGTTAAACCAAATCATAACATAGACACCTAAACCCTCACCCACATCAACGTCGTATATCGCCGGAGAAAGGAGTGAGAGTGTGTTGAAGAGATTTGCAGATATGAAGAGGGAGAGGGATGATCCTTTGACACATTGTGAGGGTGATACAGATATTGAGGATATATTTGTTATTGAAGAGGACACTCAACCAATTCAAGTTCAAGAACCTGTGAAGAAGAAAGTGAGGAGGCAGGGCCCTACTACCAGATCACATAGTCAGCAAGAAAGGAATGTGTTGCCTGAGTGGGTTCCTTGATGAAGAAGACCAAGGCTTCATTAATGTGGATGATGATGATGGTTTTCAGGAGCCAATATTTGTGCAGCCTAAAGGGAGGAAGAGCAGAGCAAAGAAATATAAACCTAGGGTTTGGTATGATGAGAACAGAGAGAATCCAACACAACAGTTCATCTTGAAGCTTTGTTTCAGAGATGTTTATCAGTTCAGAGAGGCTCTTGCTAGATTGCACATTCAGCAGGTTAGAAATTTCCACTATCATAGAAACTGCAAAGACAATATCATTGTGGAGTGCAAGCAGAAGAAGAACTTTGGTTGTCCATTTTATATGGCAGCTTCTCAGATCAAAAATGAGGAGACATTTTGCATCAAGAAGATGGAGCTACAACATACATGTCCAACAGATCCTACCAATACCAGGGTGAATTCAAAGTGGCTTAGCAGACAGTATGTGGACAAATTCAGGTCTGACCCAAATACCAACATCACTTCTTTGCAGGACAAAGCAAAGAAAGATTTTGGTGTATCAGTTCCCAAAAGGATGGCATACAGGGCAAAGACTAAAGCCAGGCAGATGGTGCTTGGTGATCATAAGAAGCAGTATTTTAGAATCAGGGATTATCTACAAACTGTAATTGATAAAAACCCTGGTTCTAGATGTATTGTCACAACTGTCACTGGCCCAACAGAAGAAGAAACTGAGGCAATGAAGCAGGGACACAATGCTGATATCTCCTATGAATCAAGATTCCATGGTTTGTTCTTTTGTGTTAATGCTGCAAGGCTAGGGTTTCTTGAAGGTTGTAGGCCATTCATAGGTCTAGATGGTTGCTTTATTAAGTTGACAACAGGTGCTCAAATACTTGCTGCAACAGGAAGAGATGGCAACAACATGTACCCAATTGCTTGGGCTGTAGTTGCTAAGGAGGATACAAAGAATTGGGTCTGGTTCTTAGAACAACTGAAAGAAGCACTTGGTGGAGATGAAGGGCAATTTGGGAGATACACTATCATGTCAGACAGGCAGAAGGGCTTGCTGAAGGCAGTGTCAACTGTATTCCCAAATAGCCCACAGAGATACTGCTTGAGGCACATCTATGCCAATTTTCAAACTGCTGGCTTTAGAGGAGAAGATTTAAAAAAGTGTATGGACAATGCAGCTTATTCATACACAAAGCATGGATTTGATGTTGCAATGGAAGAATTAAAGAAACAATCAGAGGCAGCTTGGGTGTGGTTGTCCAAGATACTTGTGCACACATGGGCCAGGTGGGCAATGGACACAAATTGCAAAACTGATTTGGTTGTCAACAATTTGAGTGAGGTGTTCAACAGGTACATACTTGATGTTAGGAGCAAGCCCATTGTAACTATGCTTGTTGGAATTTATGACAAGCAAATGGTGAGGCATGATGGCAAGAGAGATGGAGGACAGAAAGCTTCATGGGCCATAACACCACACTACACTGAGATGCTGGAGCTGATGAAGAAATATTCAAGGGCATGTGTACCAAAGAGGTCAGATATTGACCTATGGCAGGTACAAAGTGGCAACCATACTGAAGAGGTAAACCTGGACAAAAGGACTTGCTCTTGCAGGAAATGGGACCTGACAGGAATGCCTTGCAATCATGCAGTTAGTGCTATTTACCAAGCTGGCATGCATCCTGAAGATTTTGTGTCAGATTTCTTCAAAAAACCCATGTATGTGGCAAGCTATAGGCCAATCTTCTATCCAATGCCAACACAACATGGTTGGACCAAAACAGACACTCCAGACATAATGCCACCAAAGTTCAAAGATCACATGTTGGGTAGAAGGCAAGAGAAGAGGAGGAAGGGAAAAACTGAAGTGCCCAAGCCTAAGGATACATCAAGAATGGGTACCATAACATGTAGCAATTGCAAATTGCAAGGTCACAAGTATACTAGTTGCACACAACCTTTGAAGCCTGACCTTGCCATTAGGAAAAATAATCACAAGGTAATTTATGAGAATTTATATTTATGTGCAATTAACTCCATCAGTACCGCATTTCTAATTCTGTCTATTTACAATGAGATGTTGCAGCCAAGTAGAACTATGCCTCCATCAGGTTCTACTGGTCCATCTGCTTCTACAGCTCCATCTGCTAGTGCTCCATCTGGTAGTGGTCCATCTGGTAGTGCTCCATCTCCTAGTGCTCCATCAGCTCCAAGATCATCTGCAACAAGGCCTCCTACTGCTAGTGCTCCATCAGCTCCAAGATCATCTGCAACAAGGCCTCCTACTGCTCCACCAGCTCCAAGATCATCTGCAACAAGGCCTCCTACTGCTCCACCAGCTCCAAGATCATCTGCTCAAGGGAGGGGCCATGGTGTGTATTCATATTTCACAGCTGGTGCAAATGCAAGTGCTGGCAGAGAACCTGGAGTTGGACCTCTTGGCAATTCATATGCTGGTCCTAGCTGTTCACCAGATGATTGTTAGTTGTTCACTAGAGAACCTGTAGTTGGACCTCTGTTGCTACTTGATATTTTGTGGTCTGTTGGTACTTGTTATCTCCATTATCTGGAGGGGCCAGGGTGTGTATGTACTTGTTATCTCCATTATCTGGAGATCTCTGTTATCTCAAATGCTAGTTGGACCTGTATGTGCTACTTGATGTCAAATTTGCTCTGAAATCTCTGTTAAGTTCTGAGAAATTGATGTCAAAATTTCAAGTTCTGTGAAATTTTATAGTTCTGTCATATTTTATGTCCAATTTTTAAGTTCTGTCAAATGGACCTTTAGGTTCTCGACAGTCGATGCCGAGACCTAAATGGTAAACAAATAGACCTTTAGGTTCTCGACAGTCGATGCCGAGACCTAAATGGTAAACAAATGGACCTTTAGGTTCTCGACAGTCGATGCCGAGACCTAAGTGGTAAACCAATGGACCAAAAGGTTCTCGACAGTCGATGCCGAGAACTAAATGTAAACAAATAGACCTTTAGGTTCTCGACACTCGATGCCGAGACCTAAATGTTAACAAATAGACCAAAAGGTTCTCGACACTCGATTCCGAGACCTAAATGTTAACAAATAGACCAAAAGGTTCTCGACAGTCGATGCCGAGACCTAAATGTTAACAAATAGACCAAAAGGTTCTCGACACTCGATTCCGAGACCTAAATGTTAACAAATATGACAGTAGTAAGACACATTACTAGTTCAACAGATAAATCACCACATCATTCAACTTATTACATCAATTCAACGTACTAGTTCATGCACACTTCTGCCAACACTTGTCATGACAAATCACTTCATAGTTCAACAATACACTCATGACAAATTACTACATAGTTCAACAACACATTCAAGACAACTACTCATCACATATTTCTTTGATCTTCCTAAGCTTTGATCTAGCCCCTTCATTATGTTTCATCAGTTCTGCAATGAAGTGCTCTAACTTCCTCTTCTCTTCCTTCAACTTGTCCCTCTCTTGCTCTGCCTTTAACCTCAAACACTTGTGCATGTTAGTAGTTGATGCATCCAATTTTTTCTTATCCTCAAGTTCTGCCCTAGCTTCAATCAGAGCTTGCTCAGCTTTGGCCTTCAAAGCTAGTGTAACCTGCTTCTCTTCCACCACTTGCTTCAGGTCATCTTGTGCAAGCTTCAGGTCAACCTTAAGCTTTGCAATCTCATCCTGAGCCTTGTACCTTCTCTCAACATCATCCAGGGCATCATTTATCCTACCCTGTTTGCATGTATGATACATTTCCCAGAGCTTGGACAGGGACTTGCAAAGGGGTGCAGGCCAAACTTCATCAACCCAATGCACAAAGTCACATGTTTCTCCATCCTAAAATGTAAATGGCATGACAGTCAATGCTAGTACCACACACGAATAAGGAAACCATAGCCTTCGCCTACGCATGCACGTTGGATCACACAGACCTCCCCTGGACACGCCAAGAACCTCCTGCCAGTCCAGCATCCTTCAAAGGCAACATGCTTGACAGCCACACAGTTACATTTGCAAAGCACAGGCATTTCTCCATCATCGGCTCTTCCACAAAAATCGGAGTCATACATGCTACTGGGACCCTAACAGAGCAAATGTACAAAGTAAAAACCCCAAAAATCGAGGTCAAATCAGAAACCCCCAAATTACTATGAACCCTAACCCTAGATTTGCCACAGATTGGGTCGGAATTCACTAACCTCGGTGCCTAGGGAGCTCAAGTCATCAGGAGATTCGTCTTCGTCGCTCCAGGAAACCATTCCGGCGGCACGGCGGCAGAGCTTGGCGGCGGCGCGACGACGACGTCGGGAGGCTCTATCGACAGCTATGGCAGACAAGTGACCGAAGGAGAGAGAGAAGAGCGCCACTTAACACGCGAACCTAACGGCCGTCCACGCCCACCGTGAACGTATGGACACGTGGCACCTGACAGTGGGCCCAACTTGCCAGAAACGTGGTTAAACTTGGCCAAAGCTGAAATCAGTGCTGTCTGTCGCGAACCTGCCCCTGAGTTGGTGCTCATGTGTCGCTACGCCTCCAACATGTGGTCATGTGACACCGCAGCCTCAATTGTCGTGGTTTCTTGTCATTTTCTCCTTTTCCACACAGCTTGCACCTGACTCGTTGCAAGTCATCTGGATCAAACAACTCTGCAAATTCCCAAGCCATATCATCTGAATTCCGCTTAAGTGCTTGGGAACCTGGCACCTCAGAAGCACCAGCAGCAGCCATCTACAAAAATAAATTTGGCAGCAGCCGCATCATATATTGCAAAAAAAGAAGCAATTCAACATATAGAACACCTTTCTCTGTTCAGCACTTCAACATAGAACATCACGCATTCACACACAAAAAGCTACAGTGACGTTGTTAAAACAGAATGAGCAACTGAGCAATATTATCGCACCATCGAGCATTGAGTAGTATATTCCAGAACGCCCTACGCAGATTGGATTACAACACTATCTAGCATCTTCCCTACTATATCAATATGCCATGGATTACAGATTCTGTGTACATGACGATGGGAATAAGATGGACTTCCTTACTAAATTAGTTCAAGAATGATCAAGGCGTGACTGTACATACGAATTTTAAGATTTTGCAGATTGAACTAAAATACTTGACCAGAGGACAGGGGAATAAGATGTACGTCATACCTGTAGCTGTGGAGGAGTTCTTTAAGCAGCAGAGCAGGGGCAGACAAGATCGTGGCGCCGGAAGCCGATCGATGGCGAGCGGACGGACGCGTCGGGATCGTGCTCCTACACGATGGAGAGCAGCCGGAAGCCGATCGATGGCGGCGAGGATGGGTACAGCCGTACAGGTCGCCACTGCCAGAAATTAAACCTTCTAGGATTGGTGCTGGAGAGATGCGTCCGCCGGAGGTGAGCAATGGGGGCGGCGGCGATTGAATCGCATCAGTTATCACCGAGCGGAGAAAGTGAGCTCGACGTTTCGGCTGATTATTTATCGAGGAGGCACGAAAATTATGGAGCGGTTATTGTGCGGGAGGCGGTAGGTCGGGCGGAAGGCCATTTTTTTGACATTCGCGTGGACCTGTTAATCGGTACAGAGCGACTAATCGCTTGTCAGACCGATTAAGCGGCCCAACGAGTAACCTGGACGATTAGGCTTATTCGACACGGTCACCTAGCGAGCAGCGATTACACGGCCGATTAATCGGCTGCTCGGCCGATTTTTTGAACATTGTGCTTAGCATTGTTAGAAGCAGCTTGTAACCCTGGAACTAAATACCTTCGAGCTCTCATGTATTTTTGCCCTCTATTCTCGAGGTCTTGAGCAGTTCTGATATATATTTTGTATGTAGAGCATTTCATACTGTTCTGTCTGTGCTTGCATCTTAACTAGGCACATGGTGCATGTTACTGATAATATGCATGTCTTTGTTTTTCAGTAGCCCAACTGACACTAAAAATCAAGCATCTGTCATCTGTTTTACACAAAAAGGTATGTGCAACGTTTCATTTCCCTTATACATATCATCCCGTATTTGCTCTTTTAACTAAACACCACTTTTGGAATCGTATGGAGTTCATTCAGTTCGGTCAAGTGACCTGTGGACATTATTGTTGTGGTGATGCAGGACAAGCATTCTAGGAAGGGTCTTCAGGATATGGTTCAGAGGAGAAAGAAATATCTCAAGTACCTACGGCGAACCGACTGGGACTCGTACTGCATGGTCCTCTCGAAGCTGGGGCTCCGCGACATACCTGAGTACAAAGCGCCTGACTACAAGAAGACCCAGCCTACCAAGGCCCAGTCTAAGAAGAGCAAGAGCAAGAGGAAGAGAAAGATGAAGGCGTAGAGCCAGTGAGACAGATTTGGCGATTGATTAGTTTTCCACACTTCTCTTTTGGCTGTCAATTGCATGGCAATAGAATCCATCAGATAGACGGACGTTTTGGCTCGAGATTTCTCGATCCGGTCGATGCATGCAGTGTTGTAAGAAAGCATTCCACTGCCTCCCCGAATGTACCTCCGAGCGATCATTTTTCCGGACGGCGAAATCGCCAACAGCACTCCCCGGTTTCTCGTTTTCCCTCGGATTTGGCCTTCATCCATCCGCGAGCCCACGCCAACCACGGGAAGGCCAAGAGTCCGGATGCAGCTGCTTTCGAAACACCGAGAAATCTCCCGTCGCTTTGCCGCGAGGTGGCCCCGCCTGCGAGCGGCAGACACGCATCGTCTTCCGCTGCGTAAAGGCTGCCACTGTTAGCTCGCCGCGACGCGTAGCATCCATGCGGCATTAATTCGCCGGGTCCAGCCCCCGCCCTCTCCGCCACTATTCCCTCGCCGAGATCCATGGCGTTCAACGAGCAAGACGACGCGGCCAACAACGGCTTTCCCGTCGGTCCCTCCACGCGTGGGAGGGACACCCCTCCACTGCGGGGCACCGCCCGCCGGATACGAGCTCCTGCGCGGTGGCGGCGAAGCGCGGGCGGCGTGCCAATCCCGCCGCCCTGTGGCCCCCGACGTCGCCATCGAGGAGGTCCGACTAACATTGTCGGAACCAGGAGCACGCTGAGCCACGCTACCACCCCGACAACTACACGAGGTGAACTCCCATTGTGGCGGGCAAAGGGAGCAGAGTTTCACCTCTATGACGGCCCGCCGCTCCGTCACAAGAACAATGCCGTGACGCCGGCGCAGGAGCGTGCCGGGCCGGACACGCTGAGGCCGTCATCGAGCACATCGAGGGCGGCAACGCGCCCGTAGCGACGATGCCCCCCCGCCGTCCAGCGAGGACGAATGGGATACTTCCTCATCCACCAGAGTAGCAAGCACCTCCTCGTCGTCCGGGTCCATCCGCGACGTCGACATCCTCATCCACGCGCCATCATGGGCGCCGGTGAAAACGGAGCCGCCTTTCCCGCCGAGCAACCGTGACGCGCAATGCGGCGGGATCACATTCGGCGGCCCTCGACGACCTCCGCCCCAAGCGGCCGCCTCCGCCCCAAGCGCGAATCAGACACCTCCGGCAGCGGAAGCGCCAGCCGGCGAAGGTGAAGGTGGACAGGAGGTGTCCACGACCGAGGACGACGCAATCCTCGAGGCCGTCATGGCGAGGTCCCTCGCGACCTCGTCCGCCTCGACAACGCATGCCTCGACCGTGCCCGCGCCCGGTCGAGGGAGCAGAGATGAGGAGGCGAGCGGCAAGCCCGGCTCCTCGAGGAGGTCGCCGCTACCGCCGTCTGCGAGCTCCTCCATCTCGGTGCCCCTGTCCCCGGCTATCGACCTCGAGAGCGAGTCCGACGACGACCGGTACAAGCCTCGCTGCCCCGTCACGACTGGCTTTCCATGTAGACCCTGGGCTTATGGAGTTGCTAAACGGCGCCACCGCGTTTTGATGATGGCGGCGACGAGACCACACTGTGTTCACCGCTATTTCGGGGCATGTAGAGCGCTCGTGTTTTAATATTTAAATTTGTATCCCCCCGGCCGATATAGTCGAATTCGGGCTCTATGTATGAACTTCGCCTCTATATAGTAAATATCAATAAATGGTCTAAATTCAATCGCTTTTTAGCCATATTTCGTCAAGCTTTTGTTTTTCTTAAATTTAGATCCCAAGGTCGGCCAATCGCGGTCGAAATCGTCCTCCTCACGCTATTCCATTCAATCCTAGGAATGCAATTAACCTCAGATTTCGGGCAAGTAACAGGCCAAACAGTGGGGATGCTCTAATTTTTTGAGTTATTTTCTCCTGTAATAACCAGTTGTTTGGATAGCCGGTTGTTTCTTGTTCTGTATGACAACTGACAACAACAAATTGTTTATTGCAAAGGTCTCAGCTCTCCTCTGCCTTGTTATCAGGCTAGTAGTAAAGGATGCACTGCCAGCATCTATGGTTTGCTTCGCCCTCAGGCAGCTCAAAGATATCCTCTCCCAATCATGCCTATGGCTTAACGCGACTGAAACTTTTACCTGTTTCAACAGACAGAATAGTGATGACGTTGATCGCTACAACAAAATTAAGACCAATGCATCAGCAAGACTACAAGTCACTATTACTACTATTTACCTTAGTCTTGGTCTTGGAGATGATGTGCATCTTCGATCAGCTTTTTTACATATGATTTTGCATGTATCAAACCTTCCAGGAGTATTTTACCAACTTTTTTTTCGATAAAGGATGTTTTATTACTTTTTGGAAGCAATTACATCCAGCCTCTGCATAACCAGGATGCACACAGCCGTTTTTGAGTCTCAAGTCCAAAAAAGATGGCAAACTAAAAAATAACTAGGCGAAATACATATCGGGAACGATAAATCATATAACGCCTAAGATGTGAGTGGGGCTGCAATCCCAGACTATGGCTGCCACCCATGTAGGGGAAAGTATCTCGCTCTAGCCTCCAACCGGTGCACCTCCGTAATGGTCTCTGCTCTCCATGCGCTGAAGAGGTAACCAAGAACGAAGAATCCCTGTACATCTGAGATGACCCGCAACAAGGAGAAATTTTTGTCATTAAAAATCTTGTCATTTCTACCTAGAACTTGGATGACTGACCATAACTGTTAGCGCCTCCATCCTAAGAAGCAACTTGAACCTCGAATCTATTCCATGAAGCCAATTACCAAAGACAAAACACTAGTCGGAGGATACAAGGTAGAGGCTACTTGGATGACTGACCAAATAATCTCGCAAACTGGCACTGGAAGTAGAGGTGTTTAATAGTTTCATCATGATGACAAAACACATCAAGTACTTCCATGCCAATTCCGCTTAACAAGATTGCCTTTGGTGAGGATGACCCTTCTAATGCACATACCATCCAAATATTTTTATTTTTAATGGTGTCTTCTATCTTCCAAATTTTCTTATTATTATCAATCGGTAAATCAGAATGAATTATGGCGGTGTATAAGGATTTTACCGAGAAAGAGCCATCTACATGTAAATTCCACCTAAATTCATCTGGTTCAGGCGATAGATTAACATCCCCCAACCTATGAATTAAAGCATTCCATGACATTAGCCTTTGTCCTAGCAAAACTCGTCGGAACGTCACATTCGGTGGAGAGGTAGCCAGTACTGTGGCAATGGTATCACCTTTGCGACGAATGATACTATACAGCGCAGGATACTGTTCACTTAGAGGTGCATTGTCTAACCAAGCATCTTCCCAGAACCGTATCTGTGCTCCATTCTTAATTGAGAAAGTACCATGACGAAAAAAGACATTTTTTGTCGCCATTAAACCAGCCCAGAAGTGTGAATCTCCAGGTTTCCAAACCACCTGAGATAACGTCTTGGAGCCGATATACTTTATCCGAAGAATAGTTTGCCAAATCCCATCCTCGGTAAGAGCTTAAAAAGCCATTTACTCACAGGTCAGGTTCTTGACCTCCAGATCATGAACTCCAAGCCCACCTTGATCTTTGGGACTACAAACTACACTCCATTTAACTAGTCGATATTTCTTTTTCTGCTATCACCTTGCCAAAAGAATCCGGATCGATAATAATCGAGTTTGTGCAGAATTTTGGCAATAGGAAGAAAGATAACATATACAGTACCATATTTGTTAGTACCGAATTAATGAGTACCAATCTTCCTCCCAGGGATAGCAACTTGCCTTTCCAACTACTAAGGCGCTTCTGTAATCTTTCTTCTACTATTTTTCATTCAGCAATCGTGAGTCTCCGGTAGTGAATTGGAATACCCAAATAGCGAATAGGAAATTGGCCTTGCCCACAACCGAACAACTCTGTATAGAGAGCTGTATCATTTTGGGCATCACCGAAACAGAACAATTCACTTTTATGGAAATTAATTTTCAATCCCGACAACTGCTCAAACGCCACCAAGATTAATTTCAGGTTTTGAGCTTTTTCGAGATCATGATCCATAAATAGAATTGTATCATCTGCATATTGAAGAATAGATAAACCACCATCAACCGTGATGTGGAATCACCCCTTCAATTTGACCATCGACTTGGCCCGCTCTATGAGTATAGCAGCATATCCGCTACAATGTTAAATAACATAGGTGATAACGGATCCCTTGGCGTAACCCTTTTCGTGTTTGGAAATAATGGCCTGTCATCATTAATCCGAATTGCCACACTACCTCCATACACAAAATCATTTATTAAACCACGCCATTCAGGAGAAAACCTTTCATCCCGAGTGTCTGTTGTAGGAAAGACCACTTGACCTTTCATAAGCCTTTTCAAAACCTAATTTCAAAATAACCCCATTTAGTTTCTTAGATGCATCTCATGTACCGTCTCATGCAAAACCGCCACTCCATCAAGAATATTTCTTCCTTGCATGAAAGCTGTTGTGATGGTTGAACGACATGATCCGCAACCGTATTAAGTCTAATGGTGGCCACTTTCGTGAAAATCTTGAAACTTACGTTTAAGAGGCAAATAGGTCTATATTGTTGAATCCTTTCTGCTCATTAACTTTCGGTAACAAGATTACTTCACCAAAATTTAGACGAAATAATTCTAGTTGTCCCATATGCAGAGCACTGAACAATCTAGGATTCCATTTAATTAGCAAAAGTTTGATAAAAAGCAGAAACCATTTGGACCATTTGAAAATGGTACAACCAGCTCAGAATTGACTTCAAACTTTTCTAAATAAAAAATTGGATAAGGAAGTTCATGATAGCCTCAGTGTGACAGAGACTAAGTCCTCGTGTAAAGAGATGCATATATGGAACATGGGGCATGTGAACCCACTTTTTGAAAAGTTCCGTTTGTATGTCAAAACATGTTTTAAAAATCAAAACACAAAATGATTTCCCAGATGATCTCAAATATGTGCCTTGGACATGAGTTTATGATGAAAAAACTTTTATTTTGTCTCGGAAGTGAAATTTTGCAGGCTATATAGCAAGATATATGTGACGTATTTTGTCTTTTTTAAATTCTGAAATAAAAGTGGTTTCTCCGCGAAAACTTTCTACGCACACATGGAATATGCGTACGTACCCGGATATTTTTATTTCAGAATTTTTTAACATTTGGAAAATGCATTTCCAACTAGGGTTCACATGCACCCAGGTTCAAACCGGACTTTTCCGGACCAAAAAAGCCTTTATAATAATTTGTAATGTAAGATTTGAGTTGCTCATGGCCTTCAATCAACCCTTCATCTTGGATAAGAGAGTGAATACGTTTTTTCCGATGTCTCCCATTGGCTATGCCATGGAAATATCGCGTATTTGAGTCTCCTTCCAAAATGAATTGGGCTTTGGATCGTTGATACCATTTAAGTTCCTCTTCGCGAAGGAGACTCGCTATCTGCGCATTGGACTGATTCTTAAGTTCAATCTCATGCGGAGACAATGGTCTCACCTCAGCGAGCGCCTCTAGCTCATCAATCAAAGATGATAAGCGAGCCTTTTCTTTCTTAAGAATACCAGACGTATGGGCCGCCCAACCAGAGAGGTGTCTGCGCAATGCGCGCATTTTATTATTCCATCTCAAGATAGGAGAGGTACCACCAACCGGTCTTTCCCAAACCTTCTTAACCATTTCATGGAACCCTTCTCTATGTAACCAGCCAAGTTCAAATTTGAATGGCCTCTTACAAACAGATCGGGGATTACCAGTAGTTAGGAGGATAGGAGCATGGTCAGACAGTTTTTCAATACGTTCTAGTGCGCGACAGACACCATAGGGTATTTATCTTCCCATTCGGTATCCATCAACACGCGATCTAGCTTTTCGTACGTGGGTTCAGGCAAGCTGTTGGCCCAGGTAAACTGTCGACCGGACATAAACACCTCTCTCAAGTCAAGGCTATCAATGACAGCATTAAACAAGAAAGGCCAATGTCCATCAAAAAGACCTTTACTTTTTTCATGAGGAAATCTTAGTAGATTGAAATCGCCTCCGATCAAAATCGGATAGGGATTATCTTTAGTAAGATTTACCAACTCACGTAAAAAGTCAGCCTTAAAAGCGTCTTGGGCAGCACCATACACGGCAACCAGACTCCACATGAATCCGTCAGCTTTATTCTAAATGTCGAGCTTAATGTGATACTCACCATCAGAACTAGCTAGAACAGTCATGGTATCTATACGGACGCCAAGTAAAATGCCACCAGACCTCCCACGAGGCGGGCGAGAAAACCACTGAAAGTTAATCCCGCCAGATAAACGGTCGAGGAAACTCTGTGAGAAATTCCGCCTACCGTCTCAGATATTGCAATAAAATCTAAATCATAATCTCTACAACCGTCGGCAATGTGAGAATGCTTAGCCAAGTCTCCAAGACTCTGCTATTCCGAAACATGCCATTCATTGAGAAACTATTTTAGATTTAGAACTCTTGCAATATCTACGAGACTTCTTTCCAGCTGAAGACCGAGAACCACGTGCTGAAGCTTGTAGATCATAGACTGATCTAAGCTCCGAGTATTCTAAGTCTACTTCTGAGATATTGCCAATGATATCCGAGAGAAGCTGACCATCTAGGATGTCATCCTATTCATCATCTACTATCACAGACGTTTCAGGCCTAGTGGAGACATTCGAAACAACCGTTAAACGGTCAAGTTCCGTCTGTCTCAACACATCAACCGAAACCGAGATCTCATCGGATGAATTACCCAATGAGATCCCAAGTGTACTCAAATTAGAAGAAATACGCGAATTAGAAAAAGAAGTAAAAGACTTGGACGGATGTTTAGTACCTGCCGGGTCGAGATTAATCTCCGCCTTACGTCGCATGGCCCTCTGCATGAAGTCCTCATCCGTGACCCCGGTCCCGTCCTCTGCGAGCGCATACCTCCCACTCCTCCGCACCGTCGGCTGAACAACAGGTGGGATAATAGTGGGACGAGGCTGCTGCAAGGTGGGGGCCGGCGATGGTGAACTCGAGCGCGGAGAAGTCGTCGACGAAGCGGGCGCCGAGTCGATCGATGCAGGGGTAAGAGGCGGCGTAGCCCCCTGCACCGATCCTGACCGCGGTGTAGATGCCCCTGTAGGCGTGGACGTAGTTGAGGACGTGCAAGGGGACCCCTCCCCTGACGTCGTCTCCAAGAGCGTCGAAGACGACTGCTGTGGTGGCGCGGACGACGAGGGCGGCTGCTGTGGTGGCGCGTACGACGAAGACGACTGCTGCGGTGGCGCGGGTGACGAGGCCGGCTGGTGCTGCTCCTCATGCGGCGAGGCCGGCTGCATCACGAGTGATGACGGCGTGCCCGGCTGCTGCTGCGCCGCGAGCAGCGTGTCTGGCTGCTGCACATGCGCCCTCGGCGACGTAGGCTGAAGCACAGGCGTGGCCCGAAGCTTCCCCGACGACACCGTCGTCGTGCGCTGCGGCTGCCACGTCGCGCGTGCTGAACCCGGCTGCTGCTGCTGCATGCCCACCACGGTCGAGCCTGCGGGCAAGACCGGCGATGCCGGCAACAACGTCGTAACACCCGACGTGGCCAGCCTCGAAGCCGGCCGCTGCGACCCCGTCGACTCGGCCTCCTGCCGTGTCAACGATGGGAGAATCAACGGCGCCATCGGCGGCGTCGAAACTCGCCGATGCTCCGATCCCGTCTGAGTCGAAGTAGGAGACGGAACCGGAGCCACCTGCTGCGAAGTCGAGGTAGCGGTGCGTGAAGGAGCAGGACGAGTACGACCTTGCATGAAGGTGCGGACTCGCGACGGAGAAGAAGACTGAGCAGGTACCGGAGGAGAAGCCACCAAATGAGGTGACACCGACCTAGCACGAGCCACTATCTCCCTCCCTCTATCAGTTCGCGGTGAATGGTTGAAAGGAGTCAAGGCCACCTGAGCAACCGACACCGCAGAAACATCAGCAGAGTGAGAAGTCGCCTGACCATCAACATCCATATTAGCTGTCTCCGGCGCCGCCTCCGCTGTGTCATCCCGAAAACCCTCCTCAAAGCCGTTGGAACCGTCATCCCCCTCTTCGTCCTTCCAGAAAAAAGGACGGAAGCGCGGGTCTGCCTTATACCCCTCTGCCTCTCGACGAAAACGAAACCTGTAGCCATTCAGCTGCAACAAAGCTATGACATGAAGGCAGCCTTTATCTTTCTCCAGAACTGTAGGGTCTCGCATGGCGACAAGAACACGAATAATCCCCTGGCTCCTGAGGGCAAACAAATCAACATCCAAAGTAGTACCAATAAGCGATCCCACTGCCCATAGACCAAGAAAATGTCTCACAGAGTCAGGAACACCGTCTACATGCACCCAAACTGGCTTCATCACAAACTCAGGAAGAACATCCTGATGTACCCATGAAGAAACAAGAGCCTGTGCATTAATCTTGGGCACACTCATCTGCATGCCATCTATCCTCGATAAGTCATCGGCTGTAGGGATACCAACAAGAAAAGAATTAGCACCATGAGGCACCGCTGCCCACTTCCAAGTGGGATTGCCAGGACACATACGGGTCATCAGACTCTGAATATCCGCCGCAGTGACAACTCCCTCTCCAGAAACCTGCACCAACTATCTGTTTAGAAAAATTTTCCCATTAGAGATACAAGGGTAGACACGCACACGGGTGGGAGATATTCAATGAGCAAAAGGAGGTGTACCTCGGTTCGTTCAGTCAACTTGATTTCCTCATTCAAAACATTCATCTTCTTACTGAACTGATGGTAATCTGTATCCAGCTGATAGGTAATCTTACTTTTCAAATGACCATCTTCGAGGTTAGCCACAGTATCCTCAACCAACAAATGAGCAATTGCCCCTAAACATCCGAGAGCACCAAAAAACGAACAAATCGTGTCTATTTGGACCCTCTTATGGTAAGAGTCCTCTGCAGCCTTACAGAATGTCGTTGCATACGACCTAACCATCTATATATTATTGAAATGATGAGTATAGGTCTACCATTGCAGTCTAAATTAAAATTGGAACAAAGATACCTTACAGTAAAGGTTAATTACCTGGTGCACTGTTTGTTGTGAAATTTCATTTGTGCCAAGGCCTAATGATGGCATATCCTGTTTTCTCATATAATTGGAATCGTTATTCAACAAACACAAGTCAAAACGGATGCATGCTCACAATATACTTAATTGTGCTTACCATGACCGTGGAAGCTAAATCCAGAGCTGACAGTGCATAGCTGCATATTATCTTTGATATATTATCACTGTATGGCTACAATCAACAAATGGGGAGAAAAGGTATCAAGAATCCGGAGTAACGCTTTAGTTCATTTGCCTAGCAGATGGGCTCATATATCTACTACATGATGAAGCATGCTTATCTAACTTCCATCATAAGTGAAAATACACGGTAGTCTACTAGTACTTCTGTTTCACAACATATTTCCCCTCAGATAGTTCTAGAGATTTGAGAAAAAAAATCCTCACGCACCAACTTGCTCTCGATAAGATAAAATTGACAGCGTCCATCTAACAGAAGCAAAACTGATTCAATTCTACCAAATACCACTCAACTCACACGGAACAGATATTGTTAAACCGAAGGATCGGAGTAGCGATAACTATAACAAAGTTTAGATTACCACATTTGCAGTTAGTTAGCACTACATTTTTTTGTTCACTAAGTAAAAACAAAGTCAACTTCTTCCAATGGTTCACGAAATTAACATATAAAATGGTAGTAATGCTATGGAGACTAACCAGAATGTCATATCCGGAAGTAGGAATCTTCGACAAGTATTTAAGAATTTCATCCTGTTGCTTACGAAACATCTCGGGTGGCACATGCTTCACAAAAAAATTAATATAGGCGTTAGAAACAACAAAATTAAATCAAGCAAAGACTGTCATAACTCAAAAATAGTTGACTGTCCGTCATTAACCATGATTATTTTTTCAGTTACTTCTGTAATCTGGTCTTGAACTTGGTCTTCGAATTTCCTATTTTTTTTTTTGTAAAATTAACACCCTTTATAGGGTATCATGGTTTGTGATCTCTCTCAGTTCCTCTTGATTATTAGGCTCTGTCTAACCATCCATGTAGTATGATTAATTTTATTTTATTATGAGGTAAAAGTCCTGGAAGGTGTTGTGCCAATTCATTTAACCGGAAAGAAGAAGTTCGAGATACAAACTAGAACTCAAAGGAGTGATATTAGAGCATCTCCAGTCGCGTCCCTCAAAAAGCGTCTGGCACAAATGATTTGGGGCACGTTTAGAACCACGCCGGACAAAAAGAAACCAAAAATCTGTACAAAAAAGAGGCCCTTCCCAGCCACGTCCCTCAAACAGCGTCCAGATGCATGCATTTTAATAGAGGGGACCACCCCATGTGAAAAAAGTAGGTGAGAGAAAGTATGGGGAAAGAGACTAGCATGTGGGGACTAGGGGCTGCATGCATGCATGTGGACGCTGTTTTTGTCTCCGGCATCCCCGATAGAGACTCTATGCATAGAGTCTCTACCGGGAACGCCGGACACAAAATGAGGCGCTAATTAGCTTTGGGGGACGCGACTGGAAGTTTTTTTCCCCATTCTCCCCCAAACCTCATTTGGGGGACGCGACTGAAGATGCTCTTAGTTGCTAAAAATAAAGGGTTGGAGTACCAATATAAAGGTAGTTGGGAAAAATCATGGGCGGGCCATGGCATTGCTTTGCTCCCACATAGGTCCGCCCCTGTGCGTGAGCAACGGAGCGGCACATGCCTTAGCACATTTAGGCAAGAACCGTGTTAATGGTGTTTTATGTGGTGCTGCCCCGACCTGTTTGTCGGTGGAGATCACACATGATTGTAAGAATATTGTTGCCTAATTACTAAAGCTCACGAGTACCTTAAAAATAAAAGCAAGCTTTTAACAGAGAGTGGTGTTTTGGCTCATGGGAGCATAAGCTCCCTTTGTTTTGAAATGCATCCTAGACACATTTTGAAATGCCAAAAAAATTGAAACAAAAAGATCACGTGTACATCTTAACGTGTTACGTGACCACAAAGTCGTTTCATGAGAAATCGACTTGTCATGTGGCATGTGTAAAAAAGACAAAATCCGCTGCTAAAAATAAGGCTTTCCACAAGATAAATTTTCTCTTTTCAACATAGACCACAAAAATATCGGTTTTTCGTGAAACTTGACCAACACACATATATTATGGAGATGTACATATATATATATATATTTTTGTAGAGGGAGCATATGCACCCGGAGCCAAATTGAATTTATGGCTTTTATCACCTGTACCAAACGGCAAGCCTAGCTAGGCAAGGTCAGTGGGCAGTGGCTAGGTTGGTTTTTGCTCTAGAGCCAAACGCACCACACCCGAGATCTCTCCATCTTTTCCCAAAGCCCAACTTCTCCACCAGTTCTAACATATATTCCCAAGACACTGGATCAAAAACATCCATAATGTCCAACTTGAAAAATAAACATGGTTTTTTCTTGGAACGGAGCTCTTTGAATTGTGTTTCGGACATAAAGAAAATTATCGTTGAGGCAAGGTGAGGGATTGGCCATCATCTCGCAGACCAACTTAGCCACCTTGTGCGTTAAACCGACGGGCCTAAAATCCTCTACTCTACAAGCACATCGCTTTTCGGACAAACCAATCTAACTATATAAGTTTCGGAAATATTACATGTTTTTGTTGTTGTCATATAATTTGGTGTTCCAAATAAAATAAATTGCAGCCCCCCTTTCTGCAAGGTCCGCCACTGCTTGCAACCAAAGCACTAATTGAAAATTTGACAAACATACAATAGAAGGGTTTACATAAGCTACATTTTTTTTAAAAAAAGGGTTTACATAAGCTAGTTCTCACACGAGCAAAACTTACCCAACCTTTCTCGGCTATATAGTCATCTCGGGCCTTATCCAGCTTCTTGAAGAAGATGTCTACCTAGAGAAGCAATTAACGGTCAGACATATAAAGGAGCAGAGCCTGTAAATTAAGACTGAACATCGCGTGGAGAATCTTCTTCCCTGCGTCCGGGACATGAACGTCGCGTGGAAGAAGGTAAATTAAGACTGAAGTGTGCAGCTTACCACGTCCGGTTGCTCCAGCTCGTGCTCGGGCTCGGGGTGGCGATCGGCGCCCTTCTGGCACCGGGAGACGAAGAATGGGTCGCGCGGGTGTCGCCCCAGCTGGATCCTCGGCAACGGCGCCGGCGAGGGGGCGCGCAGGGTCATGCGAGCCGGGCGCGTGCTTGGGGATGTGGCGGAGACAGTCACGGGAGCCGCCCAACACCAGGAGGCGCAGAGCGAGGCCATCTGCGGAACTGTGCACAAGCGCGTCGACTTCGAGCTTCAAGCTGGGAGGGCGGGGTATCGAAATCACGAAAGCAGAGTACGCGAGACCAGAAATTATTAAGATAATGTAGACAAGATCGATTTGACAGGATACGATTCTTTATATCTCTTCACGAAGGCAACTGTTTCGGTCCGGATTCTCTGTTGTTTTGTTGATGGTTTCAGAATGCTAATAGAATCTAGCGTTAATTAGACGAGTTTTGGAGCATTCCATATACACTTTCTAATTTTTGTACAGATCTTGTTTCGTATGTAGAATTGAAATGCACTTAATAAGAAGTTTTTATTAAGTATAACTTTACTACTCCCATCAATTCATATTAATTGCTTTCAATATAAATTATCTGGATACATTTTATTAGTAGATACATCCAATACTATTGACAAGTAATATGAATCGGATGAAGTAGCATAATACCCGTGTGTTGCTACTTATAACGGAAAGTACATATCAGATTCCCTCCCTGGCAGTTGACCACCCGGGCGATCACTGTGGCGCGAAGCGCTCACCACGTGATTGTATTCTCTTTCTTTGTTGTTTCTATTTTGTCGCTTTCTTGCTATTTGGCTATGCTAGCTCCACAATACCGCAGTTTTTTTGGCATGTGCGCGTGATCCATTTTTATTTTTTTTCTTATTTCTTGTTTGTCAATTCTCTTTACTTTTATGTTATAGAAAAGTGTAAAAATTCCATTTACTCTTTACTATTCTTTTTTTGTTAGTTTTGTATCAACATTCGTGTTATTTCCACTAACTTTTTAAATTTCCTTTTTTGGGCTGTTGTTTTTCTAGGGGAGAAATAAACGGGTGGAAACACTCACTTGCAATTTAATTGAACTACCACTTGTAACATAAATTACAAACATCGAAAACAGAGATGATGCATATATATGCATGCCAAAAGTAAGCGCTACTAAAGGGAAATACCTCAAAGAGACAGACCAATAAACATGTATACAAAAGGTGTTTGATCAAATTACAAGCCCCGCGGTGTGCAAGTGACAAGTTAGCAGACCACTACACCAGCTAATCCAGTCAAAAGGAAGAGTTGACCAAGAGATCGACACCAACAGATCGAGCGCTATCATCCTATTCCTATTACAGAGTACATACACATAGCCCGGCTAGAGCCAATCCACGGTGTTGGCGAGGCTTGGAATGAACCAAAAAGGAGTCTCTGACCATGCACATGGAGTACTGACAGTTGAGAAAAATCCAACAGTTTCAGTTTGATGCATACTTAGGCATTCCGGCGACCCAAACGACGCTAGGGCCATCGTTTTCTTGCTTGGGTTGGACACGGACAGCGCCCGAGTCCGCGTGTCCGTTTGTCGCGCTTGCATCCAACGGGCATTTAAACCGAGAAAAACAAAACAAAAAGGCAAATTTAAAACGAAATTTCATTGAACATACGCCCTATTTTGGGCAAATTTAGTACATAGCCCTATTTTGGGCAAATAAAACTAACAAAAGAGCCCCTATATGGGCTTTTTACATTTAAACTAATATAAAAACCCTCTATTAGGGTTTGCGGCGCGGTGGCCGCCGGTGGCGCGCCAGCCCCAATGGGCGCGCGGCGACGGCGCGCGTCTCCAGCGCGGGCGCGCCGCCGTGCGCCACTTCGGCCACGGAGACCACTGGGCCTCCTCCCACGGCGAGCGGGTCCGAGCCACCCAGGCGGCGGCGCACCGCCTCCTCCCCCGAGCGCTCGCCTCCTTGTGCAAGCCATCGCCCGGCGGCGCCGCTCCGCGGCCGCCGCTCCTCGCCAACGCTCCTCGGCGGCGCGCGCGCCCGTCTCCTCGCGCCGCCCTCCTCCTCCTCCCGCGCCCGGCGGCCCGCGAGCTCCGGCACTCCCGCTCCTCCCCTGCCGGCCGCCTCCTCCATCTCGGAGGGCCTGGCCTCATGGAGAAGGCCATTGCGCTCCTCCTCCGCCGCCGAGATCATCTTGGCGGCGAGGAGGTCCGGGTCCTCCTCCGAGGACTCCGGCTTCGGCTCGAGGAGGAGAGGCGGCGGTTGCGGCAATGGCGCACCGCCGCGGGCGGCCTCTCCGATGTGGAGGCCGCGCTGGTTTCCTCCCGACGGCCGCAACGCCGGCGGACGACGGCGGCGCCGCTGCCTCCGCGTTCGAGCGAACCGCCGCTTCGGGGCCATGGCGGCGGTTTTGCTCGGGGAGTGGAGTGGGGACCGGAGTGGATGGCCGATCCCCTCCAAATTCCCATTTAATAGTCTCCCTGGTCACCGACAGGTGGGCCCAAGGGAGACGAGGCGACTCAAGGATGCGAGCACGGCGCGTGCCGTCGCGGCACGCAAAGCCGCCCCGCATTTGGGCCGGGTTTGCGCTTCCGACGCGGCGTCGTCCGCTTTATGCGTCCCCGCGTTGGCCGCGATTTTGTCCGTTTGGACCCATCCGACGCGCGGCGCGGATGGGTCGCCCGTTGGAGATGCCCTTAGAGCATCCCCACTGCGGCGCTCCCCACGCCTAAATCCGGCGATATTTTCGTCCGGATTGGAGGAAGATTTGGCGTGGGGAAGTTCCGTCCCCCCGGCAGAAACCCCCAACCTCGACCATTTGACATATTTCAAACAAATTTAACATAAAATTTAACAAGTTCGGCGACCAAGAGTACGAAAATTGCTGAAACAAATTCGGCGAAAATAATTGTACAATGTTTAACAAGTGCTGAAACAAATGAAGCACACAATTTCACAATTTTTCAAACAAATTAAGACTAGTTGGCGTCGGCGTTGGCGTTGCCTCGGAGCCTCCATATGTGCTCCACTAGATCATCTTGCAATGATGCATTGTAGAGTCTCGAATCTCCCGACGCATAGCAATGAAGGCGGCCCATGATGGAGGCACTGGATTAGGTGTGCAAGAGGACCCTCTCTCATATGGTGCTTCTTGCTCAGCCAGGAACCGGATGCTTTCGCTCATTTTCAATAATCATATTGTGTAGGCACACACAGTTCATCACCTCCCACACCTGATCTTTGGACCAAGTCGAGCGGGAACCGGACGACAGCAAATCTCTGCTGAGGACACCAAATGCACGCTCGACGTCTTTTCGGCAAGCTTGTTTCTTGACAAACTCGCAAAGTTTGGGGGTGCTAGGATTCGAGATAGTCTTCACAAATGTTGCCCACTTTGGATAGATACCGTCTGCAAGGTAGTATCCTTTGTTGTAGTGCCGACCATTGATCACATAGTCCACCGGGGGAGCATGACCTCAACAAGCTTGGAAAAGACCGGGGAGCAGCTTTAGGACGTTGATGTCATTGTTGGATCCAGGCATACCAAAGAAAGAGTGCCAACCAGAGATCATGGGTAGCCACCGCTTCAAGTATCACAGCAACCTTTTGTGACCTGTACATTCCCCGCCACGCAAACTGACGTTCTTCCATTGCCAATGCATGCAGCCAATGCTTCCAAGCATCCCTGAAAACCTCTAGCTTCATTTGTTGCAAGGATCCTCTCAGTGTCTTCGACCGTGGGTGATCTCAAGTAATAGTCCCAACACATATGACGGCCCTCCGAACCGGTAGAAACAATCAAGGGCGGTGGACTCCGCCATCCGAAGATAGTCATCTGCAGTATCACCGGGAGCTCCATACGCCAGCATCCTCATAGCCACCGTGCACTTCTGCTGACGAAATCCAACCAAACCAGTGCAATCCGCCTTGCATCTGAAGTAGGGATCAAAGTGGCGGATGGCATACACACCTGCAGAAATAACTTTCGCTCATCCCGAAACGACGCCGGAAAACACTCTCACCGTGCAATGGATTGTCGGCAAGTAGTCGGCGTACAACATGCGTAGCCCTCCATTCGCCGCCTCGCTTGCACTTCCGGCGACCCGTGCGACCCACCACGTCGACCGCTGGCCCGACGTACATGCTTGCCAAGCAACCGAGGATCATCATGTGCTCCGTCTTGGGCGGCTGCCATCTCTTCTTGCATAAGCTCGAGAACATCTGCTCCTCCTCTTCGTCCGAGTCCATGGCCAGCGAGGCAAATGGACGAACACCTGACGGCGTGGTCGAGGCAACCCGAGCCGCGAGCGGCTAGAGCAAGCAGGCCGGCGGAAAGCCGGCGGAATATAGGCAGGTGGGAAGGAGGGCGGCGGAATCTAGGCAACAAGCCGGCGGGTGGGCGGCGAGAGATACGAGGTGGGGAGATTTTGAGCGACGTGGGGTGGGGTTCGTGCGTCGAGTCACCGACAGATCGGCCCTTCCCGCTTTCACTGTCCGAGTCCCCGAGCGCCCCTCGTGGGCCGGGCGGGGCTCGCCGGATGGATGAAGGGCCAAATCCGGACGAAAACGAGGAAGCGCGACTGGACCGATTTTCGCCATCCGGATGTAAAAAATGCTCGCCGGGGGCCTGTTCGGGGGGACGAGTGGAGATGCTCTTATTGATACCGAAGTGGCAAATTTCAGGATGAGACCTAAATTCATAGCCAAGTGCATGGCTCAAGGTGTAAACACAGTTCTTTCTTGTCAGATATCCTGGAGCACCATCCGCACCCGCTCCTATATTATTAATGAAAATCAGATAGTTCAAATTCAAGGAAAAGAGAATATCCACCGAGGTTAGAAATAGTTTTCCAGTGCTTAGTGCAAACTTTCTGCAGTCGATCTCCGTATAAGTATAACCTCCTAGTGTCCATCTGGAACACCGTGGAGCGAAACCTTGAACCATAGGTGCGAAGAGTATGGCCCAGTGAACAACACTATCATCAGCAACAACATGATTAGTACGAACTCCACCACTATCAGCACTAGTGGGGCCATAGGTATAGACCAGAAGAATTCTAGAACCCTTGCGAGAGTTTGCTAACCACCACCTAGCAGGACCTTCAACCTCCTCGTCATCAATGTCACTATGTGGATACCCTAGGTAATAATGCACTTCAGATGGCACATAATTGAGCCGCAAAGACGAGCTTGAAAAAGAAACAAAACGTAACATTAAAATATATTTCGAGATGCATGTAATGATGTTCTTATTTGAACCATGCATGCAGGAGCGCTGCATGTATATTATAATACCGGTTTTGTCCATGTCTCAGTTGACTGGATTTTCTTAACTAAGTCTAAGTCAGCACCGTACAAAGGTAAGTCCAAAAAAATACAATTGAAAACCAGTTGCATTTTTTGGGTGAAATATACGTGATTGCAATTTTCTAGGTTCCTGAGAAATATCAAAATCAGAGTAATATTATAAGATAAAGCCAAAGATATTAATTAAATATTGTAGATGTTGATGCTATTTTCTATAATCTTTGTCAAACTTTTGATGGTTTGAGTGTACAAATTAAAATGCCTTATTTTAAGTAACAATAAGAACTGAAAGGGTAATTTTCCTATCTAAGAATGCAATGTATACCATACTAAAATTGCAGATATTAAATTCTTATACAAGATTTTGTGTGTTTGATTACATCAAATGGAAACCAAAGAATTCAGTATTCCAGGAATATTAATTTTACGTATAGTAGATGGTAAATTCCCTATCGACTATGGTACACAAAGCAATCCTATATATGAACCAAACAACCTAGAAGTAGTAAAAAAATTCCTAATGATTGTATTCCTCCCATTCCTGTAATTCCTGTGGAAACGCTTTGAAGCAAAGAAGCAAAAATTCCTACAAAAGTATATTAAATTAAAGATGCCCTAACACAATTCAGTAAAATTAGCTTACATCAGCTAATATGCTATATATGGAGGAAAAATTACCAGGAAAACGACGATCCCATCCATAAACATTGCTGCCTCATTTATTGCGAACACAAGGTCGTTGTGAATAATACCATCACAGTATCTGATAGGGCACTTGCAATTGCTCTTAAGAATTGTCCAAGTAGAAAGAGAGCCATGAAGGACATGAGTACTGAAATCGAAGATAGCGACCATAGAGAAATCATCATATCTCCCAGCAGCTGTAGGAACTTTGCAAAGAGTTATCTTCTGCAGTACAATTGTGGATCCTGGGCGTCCAAGATCCACTAATCTAAGTGCACTATTGGTGGCTTCAACCTCCTTCAATGGTGGAAGATCAATCTTGCGCCAAGTGGACATGTTGATAAAGTTCCACTTGCCTTTGAGGCCAAAGGTGACGATCCAAGCTCCATAGCTACATGCCCGCAACTCATCGGTACCATTTGACATCAGAGTATCAGAGGAGAACCTGTCCAGCTAATCAAAGAAACAAATAGGATGGACCGATGAGGCTTGCTGCGGTGATGGCATCGCATCTGGTTGCGACATCTTCGAAGGGGCCTTCGGTAAACACTTTTTAAATCAACTCAGAATCATCACTGATGTCCTTCCTCGATCCCGCCATCGCATGGGCAGCGGGTGGGACGGATGGGGTTTGAGATTAACTAATTTGAGGTTTGGGAGAGATGACTAGATGAGGCGCGATCGATGGCGGTAGGTGGGAGGGCGATATTGTTATAATCGAGATGCACAATAAACGAAGAACGAAAAGTAAAACACTGCAGGACACGAGATTTTAACGTGGAAACCCTTGCAACACACAAGGGAAAACCCACGGGCGCCAGCCAAACTTCACTATTTCGATGGTGTTTACAAACGCCGTGTGTACAATAATGCGATGAAACCCTAGCGGCGGCTTACAGGGAAAATATATAGACGGTGGCAACGATCCGTACCGGCGACGGGCCTCGCTCCGCTCGTCAGAAGTTAGCCTCTTCTTGAAAATTTGGATCACAATATAACAGATATGAAGAACCGAGGATCTCAATCTGGGCTTTGGAGACGACCCGAAAGCGGCAAAGGAGTGGGCATATACGATGACCGAAGGTGAACCGAGTAATTATTATGGTGGTTTTTTTTTACTTCTGTGTCGAGGAGAGAGTGACCTGTGTAGACTACAGGTCTACGTGTATAGCCCCATCATAAAAGGTCATTGATTGTTGGTGGAAACTTGGTTGTCCCAAGCTCTGTGTTGTCTCTCCATCCTACGAAAATTGTATAAATTTGAATGTATCTAAACATTACATAGCATCTAGATATCTCTAAATTTAGATAAACCTTAGATAAGTTTTATGGGACGGAAGGAGTATATCGGTGGGGAAGCACGTTCGGCCCCTTGGACCCCATCTACATCCGGTGTGCTTGGTTTATATTTCTCCTTCAGAGAAAAAACTTCCAAGGAAAAAAGAACTGAAGATATTTTCGAAGTCTTGAGAACATGCTGTTTTCTGTACGTTCTTGCGCTAAGTATAAAACCACTCAAAGTACTAGTGAAACTGACCGCACAAATTGTTATTAAGTCATTACAACAAAGAATGCATTTTTATCTCCTCCTAGTAGTAAAGGATGCACTGCCAGCATCTATAGTTTGCTTCGCCCTCAGGCAGCTCAAAGATATCCTCTCCCAATCAATACCTATGGCTTAACGCGACTGAAATTTTTACCTGTTTCAACAGACAGAACAGAGATGACGTTGATCGCTACAGCAAAATTAAGACCAGTGCATCAGCAAGACTACAAGTCACTATTACTACTATTTACCTTAGTCTTGGTCTTGGAGATGATGTGCATCTTCGATCAGCTTTTTTACATATGATTGCATGTATCAAACCTTCCAGGAGTATTTTACCAACTATCTGTTTAGAAAAATATTCCCATTAGAGATACAAGTGTAGACACGCACACGGGTGGGAGATATATCAATGAGCAAAAGGAGGTGTACCTCGGTTCGTTCAGTCAACTTGATTTCCTCATTCAAAACATTCATCTTCTTACTGAACTGATGGTAATCTGTATCCAGCTGATAGGTAATCTTACTTTTCAAATGGCCATCTTCGAGGTTAGACACAGTATCCTCAACCAACATATGAGCAATTGCCCCTAAACATCCGAGAGCACCAAGAAACGAACAAATCGTGTCTATTTGGACCCTCTTATGGTAAGCGTCTTCTGCAGCCTTACAGAATGTCGTTGCATACGACCGAACCATCTATATATTATTGAAATGATGAGTATAGGTCTACCATTGCAGTCTAAATTAAAATTGGAACAAAGATACCTTACAGTAAAGGTTAATTACCTGGTGCACCGTTTGTTGTGAAATTTCATTTGTGCCAAGGCCTAATGATGGCATATCCTGTTTTTTCACATAATTGTAATTGTTATTCAACAAGCACAAGTCAAAACGAATGCATGCTCACAATATACTCCAATTATACTTACCATGACCGTGGAAGCTAAATCCAGAGCTGAAAGTGCATGGCCGCATATTCTATTTGATATATCATCAATGTCTGCATGCTACAATCAACAAATGGGGACAAAAGGCATCAAGAATCCGGAGTAACGCCTTAGTTCATTTGCCTAGCAGATGAGCTCATATATCTACTACTTGACGAAGCATGCTCATCTAACTTCCATCATAAATGAAAAAAAAAACAGTAGTCTACTAGTACTTCTGTTTCACAACATATTTCCCCTCAGATAGTTCCAGAGATTTGAGAGAAAAAAATCCTCACTGACCATACTTGCTCTCGATAAGATAAATATGCACAGTGTCCATCTAACAGAAGCAAAACTGATTCAATTCTACCAAATACCAGTCAACTCACACGGAACAGATATTGTTAAACCGAAGGATCGGAGTAGCTATAACAATAACAAAGTTTAGATTACCACATTTGCATACATTTTTTTGTTCACTAAGTAAAAATAAAGTAAACTTCTTCCAATGGTTCATGAAATTAACATATAAAATGGTAATAATGGTATGAAGACTAACCAGAATGTCAATCTCCCACGAGTATTTAATAATTTCATCCTTTTGCTTACGAAACATCTCAGGTGGCATATGCTTCTCAAAAAAATTAACACAGGCATTAGAAACAACAAAACTAAATCCAGCAAAGACTGTAATAACTCAAAAATAGTTGACTGTCTTTGTCATTAAACATGATTATTTTTTCAGCTACTTTTTGCAATCTAGTCTTGAACTTGGTCCTGGAACTTCCTATTTTTTGTAAAATTAACACCCTTATATATAGGATATCATGGTTTTGTAATCTCTCTCAGTTCCTCTTGATTATTAGGCTCTGTATAAACCATCAATGTAGTATGATTACTTTTATTTTATTATGAGATAGAAATAATGGCAGGTGTTGTGCCAATTCATTTAACCGGAAAGAAGTTGTTCGAGATACAAGCTAGAGAGGGACTAGCTGAAACAAGAAGCTGAACAAAGTCCAAAACTAAAACTAAGGGGACCCCAGCGGATTACTTGCCATTATCAGGCTCAGCGCTTGTCTCAGACAAGCTAAAGAGCACACGAGCAAACCTATTCGTTTGGTTGCATTGCCTAGCTGAGTTAACACAAGTACCGCAGTGGTACTAATTTCGTTGCGCGTCGCCGGAGAGCCAATTTGGCTAGCCGGCCAGGGAAAGCATTTAGCGGCAGTTACTAGCAGGATTGCTATCGAAAGCAAGCTTTTATCACCTGTACCAATTTTTTTTCCGACAAAGAGCATATATTAATATCGCGGAGATACCAATTACACCTAGCCTCTGCAACAATGCACTGCCTAGCGACATTACGGATGCACATAGCAAAAATTTTTTTTATCAAAACAGCAGTACTAACACCACCAAGACAACACCAGAAGTTCAGCTTCTCCAAAAGCGATGCCTCCAAGAAGGTAAACAATGCACAAGCGCTGTCATCGCCCGAACATAGATCTTACGTTTTCAACCTGAAGAAAAAGTCCTCACTCTCAAAACAATACCTTCAACAAGAATATTGCCAGGCACAACCAATTAAGGTCAAACCGTGAATTTTCATCCTGAAAGGTAAGACTTTGAACTTCTCATGTATAGTCGCCCCCACTCGCATGCCGGTGCTCCAAGTCACAAATCACCAAGCTAATTCCTCCTCGGCACCAAGACTCGAGTCACCATTGCAAGACCTCAGATCTCGGCTTCCAGGTCATTCTCCGCCAGCACCACGGAACGAGAACGTGCTCCATGATAATAACCGCCAGCAGAGCTTCGAAGCGCTCCCTCTATAACCAAACGGCCAGAGAAAAACATGGCTGCCCACGACCGAATTCCACCCGATCCGGCAATCACCCGTACCAAATGGCAAGCCTAGCTAGGAAAGGCTAGGTTGGCTTTTGCTCTAGAACCAAACACACTGCACCCGAGATCTCTCCATCTTTGCCCAAAGCCTACCTTCTCCACCGGTTCTAACATATATTCCCAGGACACTGAATCAAAAGCACCCGTAACGTCTAACTTGAGGAACAAACATGGTTTTTTCTTGGACCAGACCTCTTTGAATTGTGTTTCGGACAAAAAGAAAATTATCGTGAATAGACCTTTTTTTTAATGAAAGCAGTGTGACTATTGGGAATCATATCGTTGAGGCAAGGTGCTTAAGGATTGACCATCATCTTGCAGATCAACTTAACCACCGAGTGCATTAAACCAACGGGCCTAAAATCCTCTACCCTGCAAGCACATCGCTTCTTGGACAAAGCAATCTAACTACTACTACCTCCGTCCACAAAAGGATGTTGAAGGTTTGTCTAAATTTGGATGTATATAGACACGATAGATATATCCGAATTTAGATAAATCACCGACATCCTTTTATACGTGTATAGATACATTTAAATTTAGACAAACTTTCGACATCCTTTTGTGGACAGAGATATATAGTATATAAGTTTCGGAAAATAGTACAAATTCTTGTTGTTGTCATATAGTCTGGTGTTCCAACTTCGAATTCGAAATAAATAACCAAATCACTAATTGAAGATTTGGCAAAAGACGATAGAAGGGATTACTGATAAGCTAGTTCTCACACGAGCAAAACTTACCCAACCTTTCTCGGCTATATAGTCATCTCGGGCCTTATCCAGCTTCTTGAAGAAGTTGTCTACCTAGAGAAGCAATTAACGGTCAGGCATATAAAAGAGCAGAGCCTGTAGGCAGGAATCTTCTTCCCCCCGTCCGGGACATGAACATCGCGTGGATGAAGGCAAAATAAGACTGAAGTGTGCAGCTTACCACGTCCGGTTGCTCCAGCTGGGGCTCGGGCTCAGGGTGGCGATCGGCGCCCTTCTGGCACCGGGAGACGAAGAATGCGTCGCGCGGGTGTCGCCCCAGCTGGATCCTCGGCAACGGCGCCGGCGAGGGGGCGCGCAGGGTCACGCGAGCCGGGCGCGTGCTCGGGGATTCGGCGGCGACAGTCACCGGAGCTGCCCAGCACCAGGAGGCGAAGAGCGAGGCCATGTACGGAACTGTGCACGAGCGCGTCGACTTTTCGTTTCGAGCTTGAAGCTGGGAGGGCGCGGGTATCGAAATCAGGAAATCAGAGTACGCGAAAACCAGGAGTAGACAGGACACGATTCTGTATATCTTGTTCTCCAGGGCACCTCTATTGTTTTGGTGAGAGTCCTGATGGTTCCCTTTTAAATCACTTAATTTTCCTAATTTGAAGGATTGGAACAAAGGAAAAATCAGCTGTTTAGCTGGGTCATCGAATAAGGAGTCGTTCTATCTCATGGTTTATTTGATTCAAAGGATTGATTTAAACTTTGGAGCATTCTATGTGCGGAAGCAGATTTGGTGCACATTAGCACTACTGCTCTTGGTTTTCAAAATATTTAAAAATTATATGTCTACGTTTCAAAAAATCGTCACATGTATTCCATAAATACATACATATGTCATGAATACTTGTGCCAATTTCGGTAGAATTTGCATTATATTTTAAGCTACAGGAAAGAAATAAATTTATGGCTACGTGTAGAAGGCAAATATTTGTTAGAACTTTATCTTTTTTGTATAGATCAAAATACAACATATTTTTCTCTCAAATTCAAACCATATCTTTGAATGGTTATATGTATGTGGATATTTAATTTCTGTCTTTTTGGAGTTCAAAAGTATAATTTTTAAAGACTCTTTTCGTCTATGGGCTGAAAACATAAGGAAGTTTTATATCAAAACTCACTTTGGCACCCGAAGCACACCAGTTGAGTGAGACGTTAAATCATGTTGGTAGCAAACCCATGGGGGGCTAACCATTTATTGTTCCATATATTTAATGAGGAAGACATGTTTTATTCGCGTGACGGTAAAAAAAATCCGCTCATGTGAAATCATATTTTCTATGGAATATTCCTTGTGAGGTAAAGCCATTAATTATTAACATGTGAGGAAATATTTTTTTAGATATGATGAAGGTGGGCACATACATATATTTTCCGATCGTTTCATGCACTCTATGGTAGTTTAGCGCAACCTCTGGGAAGTAGAGACAATACAATAATCAACCAAACTACACATATGAAAAGGTATGTGACGACAAATGTGAATATCAGTCAAATAAGATTGCAAAAGGTGGACAATCATCAGAACCAACCTCTAGTTGCATGGTTATGAAGGTAGTGACACCCTCAGCCTGTGGTGCCTTCGTCAATCTCAAGACCCACTTTTCTATAATATACATGATATTATTATTATTATTATGCTTTTTTTCTTTTCTTATGTTAACTAGATTGCGCTGGCCTGCACAAAGAATGTTCAAGAACAAGTAAACAAGCTGAATTATTATTTATCGTGCAAGCCGCCGCCTCCAGAAAGAAAACGATCATAGATCGGTTCCCTCTTCTCCGGTCGGCCTAGCCGGCGTTAGGAGGGGTGGGAACCCGATCTCTGAGTGGAGATTTCGATGAAAGTAGTGCTTTTCTGTAAGATTAGATTACGGTTTAAGTAGTCGTCTTTTTTTCATTCTCAAATCAATGGAGATGACATCGTCTCCAATAATTAATCTTCGGCCCATCTTTCGACAACGAGATCTTCCTCCTGGTGTTAATGATGGTATTGGAAGATGAAAATTCTCTAGGTATGGTTCTTTGGATCTTTCTTCGCCGGATCGATCTAGGATCTTTTCTCATGGTTGCTGCGAGGATGTTTGTCCTTGCAATATTTGTCCCGGCTGCTATGTCCTAGACAATGGTCATTTAGTCCAGTAAATTCTTTTTTTTAACCTGGCCAATTATTATCCATCATATTTTTATATATTTAAAATTATACTCTTTTTGCAAAAATCCCATCAATATACTAATAAATATCGATAGTAGTACACAGAGATCTAAAAGTAATAAAAATTATAAATAGGTTTTGGGACCACATATTGAAGACTACAACCACTAGAGCGAGTCGAAGGCGCACTCCCATCCTCTGCCCCCCTCCTTCACCGGAGACAGGTAAAACTTGTCGTAGTAGAACTTTTTATAATAGACACATGGAAAGTCGTCATGGTAAGGCTCCAAAGGACCAACGCACCAGAGCAACAACCATCGCCAAAGATGAGAAGGCATTTATCGAAAGGGACAGACTTGCAACCACACAAACTAGCAGGGAAACCGACATGATCCCAAGAGATCCACCATGAAGGAAATTCCACCCGTCCTCCATCGGTCCCTAAAGCGCATCGCAGGAATGTGGATATGACGAGGATGATATTACTGTGACTTCAGAATGTTGTCGCCACCTAATCATCCTAAAGAACACACTCCCAATACCTTTAAAAAAAGAACATAAACCTCCTATCGGCGAGAGGAATGAAACCCTAAATTGGTTTTTTAGCACCTCCTGCCTCGAAAGGGACCGACGGTGTCCCGGATGTCAAGGAAAAAGTCCCCCGAGGTCGGCGAGTCGTCACTGCCCCCCACTCCTGAGCATCAACCTCAACGTCCGGGTGAGCGACTCGTCTGATACCGGGCAAAGAAAGCTCCCAGGGCGGCTGTCACCGGACAACCTCCCCCCCCCAAAACATGCTCGATGAAATTGCGGCGCGATCCGGTTCTCCCTCGCATCTGGTATGAAGCTACAATTTTCCCTGCTATTGCATGTTCATCGATTTAGCAATTCTGGAGGCACCATGTCCGACATGATCAATGGTGGTGGCGGCACGAAAGGTGGCGACCAGACGCAACATGATGCCACCCAAGGTGGCACCCAATATGGCCATATCTCCATCAACGAGGCGCCCTTGTTCGACGACGGGCAACCTCAAGTCACCAAAGGAGCGTCCCATAGATGGAGGATGTGTGCCTTTGTGAGGCATGGATGGATGTTAGACAAGATCCAATATGTGGTGCGCAACAAAGAGGTGTCACATTTTGGAAGAAGATCCACAACTACTTCCACAAGCACAAGCATTTGGGCGATCACCCATTTGTGAGCGACCGGAATGAGGCCTCGCTCACGAAAAGGTGGGCTGGATCCAAGAGCAGACCACCAAGTTCAAGGCTTCCTATGACAAGATGAAGAAGCGTAAGTGATACGTCCATTTTGCATCACTATTTTATATCATAAATTGTTGTTATTCATTGATATATTTCATATTTAGAGATGATACTTATGTTATTTCATCTATTTTGCATGTTTCATGATTATTGGAGAATTATTCACCGGAGTCAGGATTCTGCTGGAAAAAGCACCGTGAGGACACCATATTTTTGAAGATCAACAATTGACGAAAATTATACAGAACATCCCATTTTTCCAGAAAACGAAGCCAGCCAAAAGGAGGGGCCGAGGAGGGCCGCCATGGGCCCCCCCATAGGCCGGCGCGGGCCTGGCCTGGCCGCGCCGCCTTGTGGGGAGAGGCCCACAGCCTCCTTCTGCCGCTCTCCTTCGCGTACTTCTTCTCCGAAAACCTAAGGCACTAGGGATACGGAGAATAGACATAGCCGCCTCTGCGGGGCGGAGAGACACCAGAGAGAAAAGAGCTCTCCAGCGGGCAGGAATCCGCTGGGGAAATTCCCGGAGGGGGAAATCGACGCCATCGCCACCGTCATCGAGCTGGACATCATTGGGATCATCATCATCATCATCTCCACCATCTACACCGCCATCTCCACCGCTGCACCTCGTCACCGCTTTAACATCTAGGATTAAATCTTGATTGTTTGATAGGGGAAACTTTCCGGTGTTGATTACTACTTGTTATTGATGCTATTGAGTGAAACCATTGAACCAAGGTTAATGTTCAGATTGTTATTCATCATCATATCACCTCTGATTATGTTCCATATGATGTCTCGTGAGTAGTTCGTTAGTTCTTGAGGACATGGGTGAAGTCTAAATGTTAGTAGTGAACTATGTTGAGTAATATTTAATGGTTTGATATTTAAGTTGTGGTGTTATTCTTCTAGTGGTGTCATGTGAACGTCGACTACATGATACTTCACCTTTATGGGCCTAGAGTACATCTTGTATTCGTTTGCTAATTGTGGGGTTGCCGGAGTGACAGCAACCTAAACCCCGTTGGTATATCGATGCAGGAGGGATAGCAGGATCTCAGAGTTTAAGGCTGTGGTTAGATTTATCTTAATTACTTTCTTGTATTTGCGGATGCTTGCAAGGGGTATAATCACAAGTATGTATTAGTCCTAGGAAGGGCGATGCATTAGCATAGGTTCACCCACACAACACTTATCAAAACAATGAAGATTAATCAACTATATGAAGCGAAAGCACTAGGCTAAAATCCCGTGTGTCCTCAAGAACGTTTGGTCATTATAAGTAAACAAACCGGCTTGTCCTTTGTGCTAAAAGGATTGGGCCACTCGCTGCAATTATTACTCTCGCATTTTATTTACTTGTACTTTATTTATCTGCTATATCAAAACCCCCTGAAAACTGTCCGTGAGCATTTACGTTGAATCCTTCATCGAAACTTCTTGTCAACACCTTCTGCTCCTCGTTGTGTTCGACACTCTTATTTATCGAAAGTACTACGATACACCCTATACTTGTGGGTCATCAAGACTATTTCTCTCGGCCAGGAGTGAAGCTATTGGTAAGTGAAATTGGTACAAACTTTTACTGTGAAGATGTTTGCTGCTATAAGTCATTATGGAGAGATTCTCTCTTGAATTTCTATTTGGGAAATCTACTACTACTGCAACGGTAGTGGATGAGGCGCCAGGTGAGGAAGTAATACCATATAAAATACCTATGAAAATTATTGAACGTGTTGTGGATAACCGCTATGAAGGGGATGGAACTGTTCATCCTGGAGATCATTTACTGTTTTTACTTGAATTATGCGTCTTATTCAAGTGTGCAGGTATTTCAATGGATGAAGTTAGGAAGAAATTATTTGTTATATCGCTATCTGGTAAAGCGGCGCATTGGTATAAACTGCTGAAGGATGGGCGTTCTCTTGATTGGAAGGATATTGTGCCTCTATTTTATTCTAAATTCTATCCTCCAAGTGAAATTCACAAAGACCGAAACCGTATATATAATTTTTGGCCTCATGATGGAGAGAGTATTGCCCAAGCGTGGGGGAGATTGAAGTCTTTAATGCTCAAATGCCCCATTCATGAGCTTCCTGGTAATATTATCATTGATAATTTCTATGCAAGACTTTCTTTTCAAGATAAAACCTTGCTGGATACTGCTTGTTCTGGATCATTCACACGCAAAAGAAGAGTTTAAATGGGACCTTCTTGATCGAATCCAAGAAAATACTGAAGGATGGGAGAATGACAAAGGTAAGTGTCGGTATAAATTATGATTATGAATGCATTGAAACTTTTATGGATACCGATGAATATCGTAATATAAGTGCTACATATGGTCTTGACTCTCAAGTTGTTGCAAATATTTATAAAGCCTTTGCCTCTCATTTTGAATTGCCTAGGAAGAATTTGATAAGTATCATGAACCTTATAAAGATAAAACTGATTCACCTAAAAGTAAATGTATTGAAATTAAAAGTATTGATCATGTTCTTCCTGAAGCTTATATTGAAAAAACTCCTTTCCACTAAAATGAAGGAGTATTCTGTTAAACTAGTGTAGTTAATAAAAGAAAAAGAAACCTAGAACCTGAGGGAGCAAATAAAGGTTGAACCTTTTGCAATAGTTAAAGATCTTGTTACCTGAAAATGTGGAAGATGGTCAGATTCAGAAGTTCTTATTAATTCGCATCCTAATAAGTCTGTTTGTGCAAGTCTTCCTAGCTCCAAAATTGGTGATCATTGTTATTCTGGTTTATGCGATATTGGTGCATATTAATGCTAAAGTTTGACCAGGAAATCATACATGAAATTGGTTCTTGTGACTTGAAGATATTGATGTGGTTATTCGGCTAGATAGAGAATACCTCCCTTGGTATTGTTCGAGATGTGGTTCTAATGTGGTAAAGATTAAATATCCTGCTGACTTTTTGGTACTTGGTTCTGCCGCTAGTAAGTCTTGTCCTATTATTTTTGGTAGACCTTTCTCAATACTTGTGGAGCTATTATACATTGCAAAAAATAGAAAAATGTTACTAAATTTACAGAATCTTATGAGTTTAACTTTTCTAAATTTGCCAAAACTCCTTATAAAGCTGATTTGCCTAATGATGATTTTAGAGTTGAACAGTGTGAATCTGTTTGCTTTGCTCCTAATAATCCTTTGCAACATTTGGAGGATAGTGAGAGTGAAGTTTTAGGGAAGAAAGGGATGAGCTTGATGAAATTTTCCTTCGTCAACCTATTCTTAAACATGACTTACCGTTGAAGATTTAGGTGTAACACCACCACCAAAGGAAGATCCCGTATTTGATTTGAAACCATTACCCGATAATCTTAAGTATGCTTATATTGATGATAAGAAAATATATCCTGTTATTATTAGTGCTAGCTTTCAGATAGGAAGAAAGGTTATTGGAAATATTGAAGAAACAAGAGAGCTATTGGCTACACTCTTGATGACTTGAAGGGGATTTCTCCCGCCATTTGCCAACATGCCATAAATATAGAAGATGATGCAAACCTGTTGTTGAACATCAACGTCGTCTAATTCCCACGATGAAGGATGTGGTAAGAAATGAGGTATTAAAACTTCTTGAAGCAGGTATTATAAATGCTATTGCTGATAGTAGATGGGTTAGTCCTGTGCATTGTGTTCCTAAGAAAGGAGGAATAACTGTTGTACCTAATGATAATGATGAGCTCATTCCTCAAAGAGTAGTTGTAGGGTATAGGATGTGCATTCATTTTCGAAAAGTTAATAAAGTTACTAAGAAAGATCATTACCCTTTACCTTTTATTGATCAATTGTTAGAGGTTGTCTAAAAATACTCATTTCTGCTTTCTTGATATTCGGGTTTTCACAAATTGTCGTTAGAGCTAAAGATCAAGAGAAAACAACTTTCACTTGTCCCTATGGAACTTATGCTTATAGGCATGTGCCTTTTGGTTTATGTAATGCTCCTGCTACTTTCCAAAGATGCATGTCTATTTTTCATGGCTTTTGTGAAAAGATTGTTGAGGTATTCATGGATGATTTTTTTGTCTATGGGAATTCTTTTGATAATTGCTTGCGAAACCTTGATAAAGTTTTGCAGAGATGTGAAGAAACTAACCTTGTTCTTAATTGGGAGAATGTCACTTTATGGTTAATGAAGGAATTGTATTGGGACATAAAATTTCCGAGAGAGGTATTGAAGTTGATAGAGCTAAAGCAATTGAGAAGATGCCCTATCCTAGGGATGTTAAAGGTATTCGTGGTATTCTTGGTCATGCTGGTTTTTATAGGAGATTTATTAAATATTTCTCTAAAATTTCAAAGCCCCTTACTAATCTTCTTCAAAAAGATGTATCTTTCATTTTTGATGATGATTGTGAGCCTTCTGAAACTCTAAAGCCCACTCCTTAGTTGAACCCCCTGATTGGAATTGCCTTTTGAAATTATGTGTGATGCTAGTGATTTTGCTGTAGGCTGTCCCCTTGGACAGCGAGTAGATAAAATTAAATGTTATTCATTATGCTAGTAAAACTCTAGATGCTGCTCAAAGAAATTATGCTACAACTGAGAAAGAATTATTGGCCGTAGTTTTTGCATGTGACAAGTTTAGATCCTATATTGTTGATTCAAAAGTTACGTTCATACTGATCATGCTTAGGTACCTTATGGAAAAGAAAGATGCTAAGCCAAGGCTTATTAGATGGGTGCTTCCTTTGCAAGAATTTGATTGACATATTGTAGATAGGAAGGGTGATGATAATCCTGTTGCTGATAATTTGTCTAGATTGGAAAATATTGCTTATGATCCTGTTCCTGTAATGATAGTTTTCCAAATGAACAATTGGCTGTAATAAAGGTGAGCTCGCGAGACAGTCCTTGGTACGCTGATTATGCTAACTTTATTGTTTCAAGTACTTGCCTCCAACCTTTTCAGCTCAGCAAAGGAGGAAATTCTTTTATGATTTGAGGCATTATTTTTGGGATGACCCACACTTATATAAAGAAGGAGTGGATGGTATTATGCGAAGATGTGTCCAGAATATGAACAACAAGAGATATTGAGTAAGTGTCATGGTAGTGTTTATGGAGGACATCACGCCGGAGATAGAACCGCACAAAAGGTTCTACAATCAGGTTTTTATTGCCAACACTTTTCGATGCAAGGAAGTTTATCTTATCTTGTGATGAATGTCAAAGAGTTGGTAATATCTCTAGACGCAATGAAATGCCTATGAATTATACTCTTGTTAATGAACCATTTGATTGTTGGGGATTTGACTTCATGGGTCCTTTCCTTTCTTCAGAAGGTTACACTCATATACTTTTCGTTGTTGATTATGTTACTAAATGGGTAGAAGCCATACCAACAAAAAGTGTTGATGGTGAGACCTCTTTAAAAATGCTTTTAGATGTTATTTTTCCTAGATTTGGAGTACCTAGATATATTATGACCATGATAGGTTCTCACTTTATTCATGGTGGTTTTAGAAAAACTATTGCTAATATGTATTAATCATAGAATTGCTTCAGCTTATCATCCTCAAACTAGTGGGCAAGTAGAATTATCAAATAGAGAAATTAAATCTATCTTGGGAAAGACCGTTAATAAATCTAGAAAGAATTGGGCTAGTAAGTTAAAGGAAGCATTGTGGGCTTATAGAACTGCTTATAAAAATCCTATGGGAATGTCTCCTTATAAAATGGTTTATGGAAAAGCTTGTCATTTACCTTTAGAACTAGAGCACAAAGCTTATTGGGCTGTAAGAGAACTTAATAAAGATTTTAAACTTGCCGGTAAGAAGAGGTTGCTGCAATTGAGTTCTTTAGATGAATGGAGAAGTGAAGCTTATGAAAATGCTAAACTTCTTAAGGAGAAAGTTAAGAAGTGGCATGATAGAAGGATTATTAAAAGAGAATTTAATGTTGGAGATAAAGTCCTATTGTATCGGTCTCGTCTCGATTTTTTGCAGGGAAATTACTCTCAAAATGGGAAGGAACATATGTCATTGAGGAGGTGTATCTTCAGCAATTAAAATTAGTTCTCTCGCAAGGTGATGCCACACAAGTAGTGAATCGACAAAGACTCAAGCATTATATTTCTGGAGATTCTTATAATGAAGATATTGATGTTATTCAAGTAATGACTCCGGAAGCTTTCATCAAAGATCAAATTGAGCGTCTGCAGAGTTCGACTTTGAATAGGTAAAGCTTTAGTAATAAAAGTCCGCGTTTAACTTTCCAAACAATATTTCTGCTGTTTATAAAAAATAAAAAATGAGATCGAAACGGAGTGGAGGCGACGCACGAGGGCGTGCCCCCATAGGCCGGCGCGGGCCCCACCTGGCGGCGCCCTATGGGGACAGCCCCTCGGCGTCCCGTTTCTACTCGTTTTCGCCCTAGTACCTTCCTTTTTGTCGGAAAATATTTGTTAATCCCCACCCCCGAGGTCCGTATATCGTTTTCTCGTCGTGTTTTGTTTTTGCTGTTTCTGCCAGGATCTATTTTTGATCTAGAAGCACCATGGTCTCCAACAACAAAGACAAGGGGCCTTTGGAGGAAGATATTCAAGACCCCGAATTGAAGGAAGAAGTCGAGAGCGAGGATGAGGAGAAGTGGAGGAAATCCGCGAGTACACCCGCGCGCCACCATTGCAAGCATTGGCGTTATAGCAAATCCGTCAACACCAAGAGAAGTGCACGGATCGCCACCGGGGGAGGAGTTCCATGTCGCTTCCGAGCTCCAAGGACATCTCCTCCAGGCATTGACAACCCTTTCCGCACTCTAATCTATAGTCGTCAAATTGAAAGGACTCCCAAGGTAGTATTGCCTAGTGGTTGGGATATAGATCGTTCTAACACTGCAGGAGAGATGAAACCTGAAGCTGAAGGGTGGGGAAACAACTCTAAGAGTTGGGACTCGCCGTCTGACATACTCATGAACCGCGTTGAGCACAACTCGGAGCTGATTCGCAACCTCACTTATGAGATTGAGGACCTAAAGGAACTTGTTAAGAAGCTTGTCGAGAAGAATCCACCACCATCACCACCGAAGGAGTAATTCATCATCGGTATTGGCATCCCTTGGTTTGTTCCAAGCTTGGGGGAGTGCCGCGGTATCACATCATCACTATCTTTATCTTTTATAATATCAAGTAGTGTCATATCATGAGTAGGGAAGTTATCATATAAGATGGTTTGCAGTGTGGAAGTATCTCTCTCTTAGTTGGTTATCTATGTATCCGTTGGTGTGAGTTATCGTTATGGAATATTAATGAGAAGTCTTATCATTTACTTTTGCACACTTTATTTTAGTTTGCAATTTCTGTTATATGATCACTCTTGACATTAGTATTGATATCACTTTGGGAGCATCAAGTAAATCTATTTGGTTTTGGCAAACTTAGCATTGGTCAGTAGCAACAATACTCTGAGGTTTAAATAGAAAAGGGAAATACATGTAGATATATTACTTTATTATCTTTCTGCTAATGAGTTTAGTATTCTGCAGTTAAAATTGCTTGTGCTTACGAGAAAGATGCATGATTGTTTCTATCACATGTATATTTGTTTGTTTCCCTCAACCTTTATGCTTGCTACCCAACCTTGCTAGCCAAAAACCTGTATTGAGAGGGAATGCTTCTCATACATCCATAACCTTAGACCAAACCCATGCCATTTGTGTCCACCATAACTACCTAATATGTGGTATTTTGCGCCACTCAAGTAAATGCTTCATGTGCTACCTTTAAATAATTCAAACTATATTACTCCTTATTTGTGTCAATGTTTTATAGCTCATGAGAAAGTATGTGTGTTTTATCTTTCAATCTTGTTGGGCGGACTTTCACCGATGGACTAGCGGCACATCCGCTTATCCAATAATTTTGCAAAAGAGCTGGAAACGGGGTTATTCCCAGCCCCAATTAATAACTTTCATTAATGATTCTCTTCACATGTTTTGCCTGATTCATCAGTAAGCAACTTAATTTTGCAATAGATACTCCTCCATGGTATGAGAAATGTTGGAAGGCACCCGAGTCGGTAGCCATGGCTTGTGAAAGCAAAGGTTGGGGGAGTGTCATCCATAATAAAACTAAAATACATGTGTAAACAAAAGAGAAGGAGGATGATCTACCTTGCTGGTAGAGATGACGTCCTTCATGGGAGCCGCTCTTGGAAGGTCTTTTTGGCAAGGGGGTTAGAGTGCCCACTACCATTCGTTGACAACAACAAACACCGCTCAAAATCTAGCTTTTATGCTCTTTATATGATTTCAAAACTTGAAAAGCTCTAGCACATGATTTAATCCTGCTTCCCTCTGCGAAGGGTCTATCTTTTACTTTTATGTTGAGTCAGTAAACCTATTTCCCTCTATCTTAAGCAAGCAATCGAGTTGTTGTGAACCAACCATTTATGCTATGATTTAGTTAGTCATGCCTTTTATGCTTTCTTGTTTAGTACAAATTTTATCTGAATGAATATGACTTTGAAAGTTATCAATGATTATGAGGAGATTGTTATGATTAAGGATGAGAGCCCTGCCATATAAATTTTGATAAGAAGGCTTTGTTTAGAAGATAAGTACAATCCGTTTAGTAGTTCTCTGACCAAGAACAAAGTTTGCCATAACCGTTTATGATTTCCTATGCACCTCTATTTGTGATTTCTCTTTACTTATTTCAAGTTGAGTTATATGAGGAGGATGTTTACTAGAATATCTTGCGTGAATTAATATGATGCTTCTTGTCCGTATTTTATTTATCGACTCTTCACTCCATAAACATGTGGTCTTGGTTATTGAGCTCAGTTTCGCTTGGGGACAAGCGAGGTCTAAGCTTGGGGGGAGTGGATACGTCCATTTTGCATCACTATTTTATATCATAAATTGTTGTTATTCATTGATATATTTCATATTTAGAGATGATACTTATGTTATTTCATCTATTTTGCATGTTTCGTGATTATTGGAGAAATATTCACCGGAGTCAGGATTCTGCTGGAAAAAGCACCGTCAGGACACCATATTTCTGAAGATCAACAATTGACGAAAATTATACAGAACATACTATTTTTCCAGAAGACGAAGCCATCCAAAAGGAGGGGCCGAGAGGGCCGCCATGGGGCCCCCATAGGTCGGCGCGGGCCCAAAGTCGTGCCTTGTGTGGAGGGGCTGGCCCCTCGGGGCCGCCTCCTTCGCGTACTTCTTCGTCCCAAAACCTAAGCCCCAGGGATTACGGAGAGACACAGCCGCCTCTGCTGGAGAACACCAGAGAGAAAGAGCTCTCCGGCGGGCAGTGAACTGGGAAATTCCCTCCTGGAGGGGGAACGATTTATCACACCATCGAGCTGGACATCATGGGATCATCATCATCATCATCTCCACCATCTACACCGCCATCTCCACCGCTGCACCTCGTCACCGCTGTAACATCTAGGGTTGAATCTTGATTGTTTGATAGGGGAAACTCTCCCGCTGTTGATTACTACTTGTTATTGATGCTATTGAGTGAAACCATTGAACCAAGGTTTATGTTCAGATTGTTATTCATCATCATATCACCTCTGATTATGTTCCATATGATGTCTCGTGAGTAGTTCGTTTAGTTCTTGAGGACATGGGTGAAGTCTAAATGTTAGTAGTGAACTATGTTGAGTAATATTTAATGGTTTGATATTTAAGTTGTGGTGTTATTCTTCAGTGGTGTCATGTGAACGTCGATGATACTTCACCTTTATGGGCCTAGGGAGTACATCTTGTATTCGTTTGCTAATTGTGGGGTTGCCGGAGTGACAGCAACTAAACCCCGTTGGTATATCGATGAGAGGATAATGAGGATCTCAAGTTTAAGGCTGTGGTTAGATTTATCTTAATTATGTATTTGTGGATGCTTGCAAGGGGTATAATCACAAGTATGTATTAGTCCTAGGAAGGGCGATGCATTAGCATAGGTTCACCCACACAACACTTATCAAAACAATGAAGATTAATCAACTATATGAAGCGAAAGCACTAGGCTAAAATCCCCGTGTGTCCTCAAGAACGTTTGGTCATTATAAGTAAACAAACCGGCTTGTCCTTTGTGCTAAAGGATTGGGCCACTCGCTGCAATTATTACTCTCGCATTTTATTTACTTGTACTTCATTTATTTGCTATATCAAAACCCGAATACTTGTCTCTGTGAGCATTTACGTGAATCCTTCATCGAACCTGCTTGTCAACACCTTCTCTCTCGTTGTTCGGCCTTATTTATCGAAAGTACTACGATACTATACTTGTGGGTCAAGACTGTTTTACCCTGCCGCTGCCTGGGAGTGAAGCGCTATTGGTAAGTGGAATTGGTAAGGAAACTTACCGTACGTGCTGATTTTGTTTCTGCTTACTGCTATAAGTCATTATGGAGAGATCCTCTCTTGAATTTCTATTTGGGAAATTGTTGGCGTCAGAAACCCACCGGCGGGCAGCGACTGGCCAACACGGTAGAGCCGGGAATGACTAGGGCTGCGGCTGGCCCTGGCCTCCCTCGAGCGACGGCCCCAGCCTTGAGCCGCGCCGATGCTGGTCAGCAGGCGGCAATGACCTATACCTGGTCGAAGGTGTGGATGATGCCTCGCTTAGTTTCCCGCAGGCACACACGTACACGTTAAATACGAGCCTCGATCGTTCTCTCTGGTGACCTGGCCTCAGAGCCGATCACCCATGATTCGTCCAAGGTGGCCAATATATGGTGGTCCTGCTTGACTCAGGAAGCGTATGAGATCCACGACTGATCTAGGGTTTTCACCGCATAATCGGATCATCCTACTCACGATTGGGCCTCGCGCTCACGGTAAACGTAAGCTAGCCCTAGACAAGGCCTAAAAACCAACACTAGGTTGATCCTCGAACGTCCCGTCTAGGGGCAGAAACTACACCGCATGCCGTCTCCCAACCCCTTTTTGTAAGGCCTAACTATTGCAGATATTAAACTAATCCTTGATGAATCAAGGATCGACCATAACGGATCAGATCTACTAAATAAAGATCAAGCGGGGTGCCGCCCCTGCACCCATGATGAGGCACAAGGACGGCTAGACGCGCTAGGATTGCACTACGCAAGCATATGATGCTAAGAACGATGCTAACCCTAACGCGTCTACGTAACTACGTTGCTCGCCATCAAAAACGTTCGACGAGCAACGTGAATGAACTAGTAGTTGGTTGCTTAGATCGCGAGATGCGATCTAGGCAGCATGATGCTTACCGAGGAACCCGAGATGGGAGTTGGCGGCGCTGAGATTGGTTTGTGTTGAACGTTGGTTGTTGTTTATTCCATAAACCCTAAGTACATATTTATAGTCCAGGGACTTTCTAATGTGGACGTGCACCAAACCGCGCACGGGTAAAACTCTAACTTCTAAACTAAGATGCGATCTAATATGTTACAGATACATGGGCAGTTTAGCCCAACTTGGTATAAAAGGCCGATTCACGTATCTCTTCTATATGTATATCTTCAAGACCATCCTGATCGCGGCCCACCTCTGACTTGTCCAAATTCTGGTGATAACACATGCCCCCCTGGTTTTGGAAATGACATTTCCAAAATCATTACGCCTTTCCTTCGTCGGGTCATGTCGTGGCGGAGCAACCGTCGCAGAGTTCTTCATCATGATAACTTGCCTCCTCAACTTCTCTTCATGATTTGACGCTTTCGCACCACTTCCTCGGAAACCGCCGTGGCATTGAATTTCTATCATGCCCTCTTTTATTTAACCGCCCCAAACAGTTCCCCTCTGTATCTCCTTCGCATTAGCACCCAAAAACCCTCCTGCGCCACCATGTCCTCTTCCTCCCTCGCCTCATCGGATCTTTTCCACCACCCCTTCGTCTCGCGAGGCCGCCGCCGGAGCACAACCCGGCGGAGGTCCATGCGGCCAACATCCGCCGTGCCATTGCGGCCGGAGTCGACGCATTTCTCCATCTGCCGAGAGGACGACAAGTCCCCGATCGATGGGAGAGCGAGCCTCCGCTTCCTCGCCGACAAGGAAGCGGTGGAAGAGCGAGATCCGCCTCTCGGATGGGGCCACCTCCGAGAGGTGAAAGAGGACGAAGAGAGGATGACGACGACAAAAGCTCTCCGACGGCCGCCGGCCAAGCGCCATTGCCCCTGGCCGGGAACCTGAGTGACCGACACGACGACGACGACGACGACGACGAGAAGACGAGGACAATGAAGGTTGGCCGGCGGTCGCCTGAGCGCTGCTACTGTTCGGAGCAGCTGCTATAGCATGACGGCGATTTACTTAGGGCAGCAACGTCCGTAGATAGGGCCCGTAGCATAGGATCCGTAGAAGTAGGCGGGTAATGTATCCCCTTTGAGGGCAATCAGCTCTACTATGTAAGAAATCTCGCCTATTAATGAAGAACTTTTCCCCAATTTGATTTGCCGATTTCTTCGAGCCAATTGAGCCGATCCCTTCTTCCACTGACCTTGCCGATTCGTTCCCTTTGCCAATGCATGATGAGCCGATAGCACCGTATCGGTCCTTCAGTTCCCCCTTCCCTTCTTCAACCGATGATTTTCTAAATTTGAGAAAATGCAAGATCTTCAGAAAACCTTTGAACTTTCCCAACCAAACCTAATGATGCTCTTCAATACTCATCATTGTGAAGAAGATTAATGAGGACCAGCCATGGTATCCCAATCGGCTTTTAAACAGAGTAAACAGAAGGCCCACTGTGCCTGGCCCCCCGAGCCTCACTCAAGGCTAGCTCACAAAGAGAATGTGCCAAAGCGATCCTCTTCCTCGCACAGCCGGAATTTGGTTCAGAACCCAGAAAGCAACGGAAGGCACCACCGCTAATCATCGCATAATTCGATTCTTTTCTGCTCTTGTCGATGTCCGCGATCGCTGCGCCTGCAATTTTTGAATAGGCCGATTTGTGTGTATATTTGATAGTATTATCTCGTATCCTCGTGTCTCATCCATCTAGGTGCCCCCCGAGCGATTCTGACAAAGAGGAATGACCGCCTGAGGTAGTCCTTGTTGGGTCAAACGTTCATCCCAGTGAAGGATAGGATACTGCCGATCGCTGGAATCGGCCCACGTTGCTTGCTTGGGTTTTTGTAACATCCTTCAACAGCCGGAGGCCGATCGCAAAGATCGCTCGCCATGTCGCTTATCGACGTAGTCTTGCTACTCGTCCATGTCGGCGGATAAAAACCAGCCCAATCTCTCGACTCCAGCGCACGTTGGCGCGCGCTTTCGTTATCCTTGTGGTGCACTGTAACTGGAGATCTACACCCCGCCTGACTACTGAACACCATACGGCTGCCCGATGTCATCACGGCCTTTTGTTTGGCGCCACTCTTTTCTTTTCGGCAGTCTCTCCTCATCCAGTATCCTCGGACTTTCGCAGCAAATGTCGTGCCTTCCTCAACGTATGCAAGTACATCCTTTCGCTTCCTCCACCGCGTAATCGCTGAACCCTTTTTGCGTAATGGTCAGACCGCTGCACCACCTGGACGGTGGCACTGCCTTCTTCGCATTCCCTTCGTTTCGAACCGTCAGATCTTCCGACGGAGGGTCTCAGACGTCCGTTGGCGGGAGAGGTCCTAAGCGTCGGAACACGGATGTTGGCTGTCTCCTTCTTCTCCGGGCGCAGTTGCCCATTGTTGGTGATGGTATCTCGCCAAGCAAAGAATCAAGAATGGGAGTGCGAATGCCCTGTCGTATCGTCCCGTCCCTGCCGTGTGGCGCTCCCGTCGCTCCTCATCATGATTATGCCAGTGATGCCTTTCGTCGGTCAGACGACCTCTTTCATCATTGTTGTTGTATCGCTGGCGTTGGTCTATCGACTACATACTTGTTGAGGAGGTGATCAGAGAGGGGTCGTTGGTATCTTATGTTCTTCACTTCTCTCGTGACGTAGCGCTGCCATCTTGACCGAGCGATCGCATGAGCGGCCCCTCAAGGTCCTTGCTCGAGAGCAGTGCCCACCCCCGTCCTTCTCGGAGCGGTGTCCAAGCTCTACCATACTGATGTTGGCTTAAAATCAGGCTGGCACCCTCCAAGGTGGGTAAACTCCACCATGTTGACGCGGGAAGGGGTGTGTGTCGACCTTCATGGCGCTTGGTCAAAATTAATCGCCCATTTTCTATCGCCACTTGGATCTGTGACGCCACCCCTGGCAGTCAAGGTGGTGTGGGTGAACGGTTATGCCACTTCTGCGCATGGCTTTCTGTCAGCTCTTGCACCGTAGGAACTGTGGCCCTGGGCACCTTATGTGCTTCACAGTAAGAGGTCGAAAATGCTCGGATTCGTCACGTCGAAGTCGAACCTCTTGGAGGCCCCGGTGGCTTTACCCATTTGGTGTGTACCGGGCCTGCGCTCGAGTCCACTCGCCATCACACCTCTCGTCTCCCATAGGGACCTTCATCTTCGCCTGCCAACCATGCAACCACGCGCTTGAATTTATCTTGGTAGATATCCGGGTGGCGTTGCTCATATGTTACAACTTCTCGCATCATGTGCTAATGAGATAGTCCGCCTCGGGAGGCCACTTCCTTGATCGATGATGATAGACCCACCACCGCCAATTCGACTGCTTCCTTTTCGCACATGAACCGACAGCATCGGTTCCTAACGGTCCTGAAGCGCTGAATGTATTCGGACACTGCTTCTCCGCGCTTCTGTCGTACTTGGCTAGATCGGCAATGCCGCCTCGAAGCCTCTCGAGTGATATTGCTCGTGGAACCGTTCTTCCGCCTGCTTCCGTGTCTGGATTGAGTTTGGGGGCGCGACGTGTACCACCCGAAAGCCGATCCTGTGAGGGACTGCGAGAAGTACTCTCACGCAGCTCATCCGACGCGAGATCATGCTCGGCCAGTGCCAAATATCGGCTCACATGCTCGATGGAGCCGGAGCCATCGATCCGCTGAACTTTGTGAAGTCCGGGAGCCGATATTTGGTGGTAGTGGATCATAAGTACTCATTGGGGTACGGCCACATAGCCGATCGCCTTTCTCTTCGGCATCATGCCGAACTGATCTTTCGAGGATCGTACAAATTTGATCCGCGGTGATGGCTGCGGGTGCCGAACCCGAGATTCGTGAGTGGCGTACTTAACCAGCCCCGCCTGTTTCTCTGGTTCTGAACTGCAGGGGCCGAGCTTTGCTTTTCGTTGCGGTGGCGTATTTAGCTAGCCACGTTTGCTTCGTAACCGCTTCCGACGCTCCTCGTTGCCCAGAAGTCCTGCTATAGCAACCCGGTTCGAGGGTGCCCAGGTGCAGTCCGGCACGTATGCACATGCGTATCCGTGCGGGATCTCCTTGGGCGCGTCCTGGAACTGGTAGTCACCGGGGTCACCACCAATCTTGTAGACGACAAAGGCCGATGAGTTCGGCGCCGGCGCCGCCAACGCGAATGGCGGGGGACGGAATGGAGGCGCCCCTTGGTGAGTCCCTAGGGCTGGTCCTGACTGAGAGTACGATGGCTCATGATCCCGGGTCGCCACGCGCGCCGCGACGCGCTCCAACGTATTCACCGGCTCTCGAATGGCGGCAGCGAATGAGCCACCATGAAGTTGATCTCCCACGCATGACTTGCGTTCTTCGACGGTGGACAGGTCCACTCATCAAGCGCGCCTTCAGGCGTGAACCCCTCCACCTGATGCCATGGGAGGTCCTATGGAAAGAGCCGATTAGGTCGGCTTCGAGGGCAGACTTGATCTCGTCGTACTTCTTCTTAGCTCGCCATGAGATCCCCGTACGTGACCGGAGTTTCTTCGGCCGATGAAGACGGTTTCTTCCGCCATCTCTGATGTGGATGGCGAGATGGTTGTCGTTGAAGATGTGTCGTTGAAGATTGTCCACTGGGCGAGCGAATGTGTTGGCGTGAACCCACCGGCGGGCAGCGACCGGCCAACACGGTAGAGCGGAACAACTAGGGCTGCGGCTGGCCCTGGTCCTCAAGCGACGGCCCGCAAAGCCTCGGTCGCGCGCGGATGCTGGGTCGCAGGGCGTGCCACCCGACCTATACCTCGTAGAAGGTGTGATGATGCCTCGCTGTTTCCGCAGGGCACACACGTACACGTTAAATACGAGCCTCGATCGACTCTCAGGTTGTGAATCGGCTCAGTGAGCCGATTCACCCATGATTCGTCCAAGGTGGCCGAACATATGGTGGTCCTGTTGATCAATATAAAGCGTATGAGATCCACGACGATCTAGGGTTTTCACCGCATAATCGGATCATCCTACTCACGATTGGGCCTGCGCTCACGCACGGTGATCGTAAGCTAGCCCCTAGACAAGGCCTAAAAACCAACACTAGGTTGATCCTAACGTCTGCCTAGGGGCGCAGAACTACACCCGCATGCCGCTGATCCTCCAACCCTTTGTAAGGCCTAACTATTGCAGATATTAACCTACCTTGATGAATCAAGGATCGACCATAACGGATCAGATCTACTAAATAAAGATCAAGCGGGTGCGCCCCGCACCCATGATGAGGCACAAGGACAGCAGACGCGCTAGGATTGCACTACGCAAGCATATGATGCTAAGAACGATGTTAACCCTAACGCGTCTACGATAACTACGTTGTCTCGCCATCAAAAACGCTTCAATACGAGCAACACAAAACAACTAGGCAGGCCCGTGCCGCCTAGATCGCGAGATGCGACCTAGGCAGCATGATGCTACCGGAGGAAACCTCGAGACGAAGGAGTTGGCGACGCGCCGAGATTGGTTTGTGTTGGAATCGTTGGTTGTTGTTTATTCCATAAACCCTAAGTACATATTTATAGTCCAGGGACTTTCTAATGACGGGCACCAAACCGTGCACGGGTAAAACTCTAACTTCTAAACTAAGATGCGATCTAATATGTTACGGATACATGGGCAGTTTAGCCCAACTTGGTATAAAAGGCCGATTCACGTATCTCTTCTATATGTATATCTTCAAGACCATCCTGATCGCGGCCCACCTCTGACTTGTCCAAATTCTGGTGATAACAGAAATCTACTACTACTGCAATGGTAGTGGATGAGGCGCCAGTGAGGAAGAAAGAGATTACATATAAAATACCTATGAAAATTATTGAACGTATAGTGGATAACCTATGTAGCGGGATGGAACTGTTCATCCCGGGAGATCATTTACCGTTTTTACATGAATTATGCGGGTTATTCAAGTGTGCAGTATTTCAATGGATGAAGTTAGGAAGAAATTATTTGTTATGTCGCTATCTCGTAAAGCGGCGCATTGGTATAAACTGCTGAAGGATGGGCGTTCTCTTGATTGGAAGGATATTGTGCCTCTATTTTATTCTAAATTCTACCCTCCAAGTGAAATTCACAAAGACCGAAACCGTATATATAATTTCTAGCCTCATGATGGAGAGAGTATTGCCCAAGCATGGGGGAGATTGAAGTCTTTAATGCTCAAATGCCCTATTCATGAGCTTCCTGGTAATATTATCATTGATAATTTCTATGCAAGACTTTCTTTTCAAGATAAAACCTGGCTGGATACTGCTTGTTCTGGATCATTCACGCGCAATAAAGAAGAGTTTAAATGGGACCTTCTTGATCGAATCCAAGAAAATACTGAAGGATGGGAGAATGACAAAGGTAGAGTGTCAGGTATAAATTATGATTATGAATGCATTGAAACTTTTATGGATACTGATGCATATCGTAATATAAGTGCTACATATGGTCTTGACTCTCAAGTTTTTGCAAATATTTATAAAGCCTTTGCCTCTCATTTTGAATTGCTTTAGAAGAATTTTGATAAGTATCATGAACCTTATAAAGATAAACCTGATTCACCTAAAGGTATGTATTGAAATAAAAACTGTTGATCATGTTCTTTCTAGGCTTATATTGAAAAACTCCTTTCCCTCGCTAAAATGAAGGAGTATTCTCTTATAACTAGTGTAGTTAATAGCAAAGAAACCTATAGAACCTGGAGAGCAAATAAAGGTTGAACTTCCGTTGCAATAGTTAAAGATCTTGTTACCGAAAATGGAAGATGGTCATATTATTTTCAGTGAAAGCTGCTTCTAATATTGTTTCGCATCCTAATAAGTCTAGGAAAGCCATTGTCCTGTGCTCTCTGCTCGAATTGGTGATCATTGTTATTATGGTTTATGCGATATTGGTGCAAGTATTAGTGCCATTCCTCATGAGCTCTACACGGAAATCATACATGAAATTGGTTCTTAGAACTTGAAGATATTGATGTGGTTATTCTACTAGATAATAGAGAAACTATCTCTCCCATTGGTATTGTCTGAGATGTTGAAGTTCTATGTGGTAAAATTAAATATCCTGCCGACTTTTTGGTACTTGGCTCTGCTGCTAGTAAGTCTTGTCCTATTATTTTTGCTAGATCCTTTCTTGAATACTTGTGGAGCTATTATGATTGCAAGAAAGAGAAAATTATTACTAAATTTGCTAGTGAATCTTATGAGTTTAACTTCTAAATTTGCCAAAACTCCTTATAAAGCTGATTTGCCCAATGATGATTTTAGAGTTGAACAAGCAGTATCTATTGCTCTTGGCTCCTAATAACTTCGCAGCAACATTTGGAGTGATAGTGAGAGGAAGTTTTTAGGAAGAAAGGGATGAGCTTGATGAAATTTTCCTTCGTCAACCGAAAAGGGATGAGCTTGATGTAAATTTTTCATCTGTCCAACCTATTCTTAAACATGACTTACCGGTTGAAGATTGGGTGCTGCACCACCACCAAAGGAAGATCTTGTATTTGATTTGAAACCATTACGATAATCTAAAATATGCTTATATTGATGATAAAAACAGTATTTTAAGCTTCCTTTCGAGATATCGAGAAGAAAGGTTGACTGGAAATATTGAAGAAAAACTGAGGAGCTATTGGACACTCTTGATGACTTGAAGAGGATTTCTCCCGCTATTGCCAACATGCCATAAATATAGAAGGTGATGCAAAACCTGTTGTTGAACATCAGCGTCATCTAATTCCAAGATGAAGGATGTGGTAAGAAATGAGGTATTAACACTTCTTGAAGCAGGTATTATAAATCCTATTGCTGATAGTAGATGGGTTAGTCCTGTGCATTGTGTTCCTAAGAAAGGAGGAATAACTGTTGTACCTAATGATAATGATGAGCTCATTCCTCAAACAGTAGTTGTAGGGTATAGGATGTGCATTCATTTTAGAAAAGTTAACAAAATTATAGAACTTATCCTTTAACTTTTATTGATCAAATGTTAGAAAGGTTGATGCAAAATACTCATTTGCAACTCTTGATGGTTATTAAGGATTTTCACAATTGCTATTAGAGCCAAGATCAAGGAAAACAACTTTTACTTATAACTGGAACTTATGCTTATAGCGTATGCCTTTTGGTTTATGTAATGTCATACTTTTGGTCATGTCTGCTATTTTCATGCAGCTTTGTGAAAAGGGTTGTTGGTGTTCATGGATGATTTTAATGTCTTCAAATTCTTTAAATGGTATGAGAGCTACTCTCTCAGTTTTGCAGAGATGTGAAGAAACCTTGTTCTTAATTGGGAGAAATGCTTTTATGGTTAATGAAGGGGTAATCATTGGTCATTGAGTATCGGGAGAGGTATTGAAGTTGTTGAGCTGAGTTGAAGTAATTGAGAAGATGCCTATCCTGGGGATGTTAAAGGTGATACAAGTATTATTCTTGTCTAAAATGGGTTTATAGATTTATTAAGATTTCTCAAATTTCAAAGCCCCTTACTAATCTTCATAGATGTACCTTTCGTTTTGATGATGATTGTAGGAAGCCATTGAAACTCTAAAAGAAAGCCTTAACAGCACTCATGTAGTTGAACCCCCTGATTGGAATTTGCCTTTTGAAATTATGTGTGTTAGTGATTTTACTGTAGGTGCTGTCCTTGACAGCGAGTGAATAAAAAATTAAATGTTATTCGTTATGCTATTGAAGCTCTGATGCTGCTCAAATTATGCTACAACACAGAAAGAATTATTGGCGTGGTTTTGCATGCTTGACAGTTAGATCCTATATTGTTGATTCAAAAGTTACAGTTCATACTGATCATGCCGCGATTAGGTACCTTGTGGAAAGAAAGAGGCTAAGCCAAGGCTTATTAGATGGGTGCTTCCTTTGGAAGAATTTGATATATATTGTAGATAGGAAGGGTGTTGATAATCCTGTTGCTGTTGATAATTTGTCTAGATTGGAAAATATTGCTTATGATCCTGTTCTGTCAATGATAGTTTTCCAAATGAACAATTGGCTGTAATAAAGATGAGCTCACGAGATAGTCCTTGGTATGTTGATTATGCTAACTTTATTGTTTAGTACTTGCCTCCAACCTTTTCAGCTCAGCAAAAGGAGGAGATTCTTTTATGATTTGAGGCATTATTTTTAGGACCCACTTATATAAAGAAGGTGGATGGTACTCTGAAGATGTGTCCACGAGGCTATGAGCAACACCAGATGTTGATAGAGAATGTCATGGTAATGTTTTATGGAAGGACATCTGTGGGAGATAGAACAGCAAAAGGTTCTACAATCAGGTTTTATTGGCCAACACTTTCAAAGATGCAAGAAGTTTATCTTATCTTGTGATGAATGTCAAAGAGTTGGTAATGTCTCTAGACGCAATGAAATGCCTATGAATTATACTCTTGTCATTGAACCATTTGATTGTTGAGGATTTGACTTCTTGGGTCCTTTCCCTTCTTCAGAAGGTTACACTCATATACTTGTTGTCGACAAATTTACTAAATGGGTAGAAGCCATACCAACAAAAAGTTTTTGATGGTGAGACCTCTTTAAAAATGCTTTTTAGATGTTATTTTCCTAGATTTGGAGTACCTAGATATATTACTCCCTCCGTCCAGAGTATCATTTTATTCATGGAGGTTTTAAGAAAAACTCTTGCTAAATATGGTATTAATCATAGAATTGCTTCAGCTTATCATCATCAAACTAGTGGGCAAGTAGAATTATCAAATAGAGAAATTAAATCTATCTTGGGAAAAACGTTAATCAATCTAGAAAGAATTGGGCTAGTAAGTTAAAGGAAGCATTGGGGGCTTATAGAACTGCTTATAAAAATCCTATGGGAATGTCACCTTATAAAATGGTTTATGGAAAAGCTTGTCATTACCTTTAGAACTAGAGCACAAAGCTTATTGGGCTGTAGAGAGCTTAATAAAGATTTTAAACTTGCGGTAGAAAAGGCTGCTTCAGTTGAGTTCTTTAGATGAATGGAAAAGTGAAGCTTATGAAAATTCTTTAAGGAGAAAGTTAATAAGTGGCATGATAGAAGGATTATTAAAGAGAATTTAATGTTGGAGATAAAGTCCTATTGTATAGGTCTCGTCTCGGATTGCTTGGAAATTACTCTCAAAATGGGAAGGAACATATGTCATTGAGGAGGTGTATCGTTCGGGGGCAATTAAAATTAGAGTTCTCACTGGTATTACCACACAAGTAGTGAATCGACAAAGACTCAAGCATTATATTTAAATTCTTATAATCAGATATTGATGTTATTCAAGTAATGACTCCGGAAGCTTTCATTAAAGATCAAATTGACAGTTCTGAAGTTGACTTTGAATAGGTAACAGTTTTAAGTAATAAAAAGTCAGTGTTTACCTTTCCGAACAATAGTTCTGCTGTTTATGGAAAATATGAAAAATAATGAGATCGAAACTGGTGGAGAGCGGCCGCAGAAATCCCCACATGGCGGCGCGGGGGGCCCCACAGCCACGCCGCCCTATGGGGACAGCCCCCCGGCGTCCCGTTTCCCCACTCGTTTACGGCCTAACACCTTCCTTTTGTCGTGAAAATATTTGCTATATAATCCCGCGGACCCCTGGACCATATATCATTTTCTCGTCGTGTTTTGTTTCGAGCTGTTTTATGCCAGTGCCAGATTTTTTTGATCTAGAAGCACCATGGTCTCCAACAACAAAGACAAGGGGCCTTTGGAGAAAGATATTCAAGACCCCGAATTGAAGGAAGAAGTCGAGAGCGAGGAGAAGAAGTGGAGGAAATTCCGCGAGTACACCCGCGCGCCACCATTGCAAGCATTGGCGTTATAGCAAATCCGTCCAACACCAAGAGAAGTGCACGGATCGCCACTGGAGGAGGAGTTCCATGTCGTTCCTAGCTCCAAGGACATCTCCTCGAGGCATTGACAACCCTTTCCGCACTCTAATCTATAGTCGTCAAATTGAAAGGACTCCCAAGGTAGTATTGCCTAGTGGTTGGGATATAGATCGTTCTAACATTGCAGGAGAGATGAAACCTGAAGCTGAAGGGTGGGGAAACAACTCTAAGAGTTGGGACTCGCCGTCCGACATGCTTATGAGCCGCGTTGAGCACAACTCGGAGCTGATTCGCAACCTCACTTATGAGATTGAGGACCTAAAGGAACTTTTTAAGAAGCTTGTCGAGAAGAATCCACCACCATCACCACCGAAGGAGTAATTCATCATCGGTATTGGCATCCCCTTGGTTTGTTTCCAGCTTGGGGACGGTATCACATCATCACTATCTTTATCTTTTTTACTATCAAGTAGTGTCATATCATGAGTAGGGAAGTTATCATATAAGATGGTTTGTAGTGTGGAAGTATCTCTCTCTTAGTTGGTTATCTATGTATCCGTTGGTGTGAGTTATCGTTATGGAATATTAATGAGAAGTCTTATCATTTACTTTTTGCACACTTTATTTTAGTTTGCAATTTCTTTTATATGATCACTCTTGACATTAGTATTGATATCACTTTGGGAGCATCAAGTAAATCTATTTGGTTTTGGAAAACTTAGCATTGGTCAGTAGCAACAATACTCTGAGGTTTAAATAGAAAAGGGAAATACATGTAGATATATTACTTTATTATCTTTCTGCTAATGAGTTTAGTATTCTGAAGTTAAAATTGCTTGTGCTTACAGAAAGATGCATGATTGTTTCTATTACATGTATATTTGTTTGTTTCCCTCAACCTTTATGCTTGCTACCCAACCTTGCTAGCCAAAAACTTGTATTGAGAAGGAATGCTTCTCATACATCCATAACCTTAGACCAAACCCATGCCATTTGTGTCCACCATAACTACCTACTGTGTGATTTTGCGCCACTCCAAGTAAATGCTTCATGTGCTACCTTTAAATAATTCAAACTATATTCTCTTATTTGTGTCAATGTTTTATAGCTCATGAGGAAGTATGTGGTGTTTTATCTTTCAATCTTGTTGGGACTTTCTATAGATGGACTAATGACACATCAAACATCAATAATTTTTGCAAAGAGTATGCTTGAGGTTCCTAGCCCCCAATTAATAACTTTCATTAAATGATTCTCTTCACATGTTTTTGCCCTCTGATTCATCGGTAAGCAACTTAATTTTGCAATAGATACTCCTCTATGGTATGAGAAATGTTGGGAGGCACCCGAGGGGTTAGCCATGGTGTGTGAAAGCAAGGTTGGAAGTGTCATCATAATAAACTAAAATACATGTGTAAGCAAAGAGAAGGAGGATGATCTACCTTGCTGGTAGAGATAGCGTCCTTCATGGGAGCACGCTCTTGGAAGGTCTGTTTAGCAGGGGTTAGAGTGCCCACTACCATTCGTTGACAACAACAAACACCGCTCAAAATCTAGCTTTTATGCTCTTTATATGATTTCAAAAATTGAAAATCTCTAGCACATGATTTAATCCCTGCTTCCCTCCTGCGAAGGGCCTATCTTTTACTTTTATGTTGAGTCGGTAAACCTATTTCCCTCTATCTTAAGCAAGCAATCGAGTTGTTGTGAATCAACCATTTATGCTATGATTTAGTTAGTCATGCCTTTTATGCTTTCTTGTTTAGTACAAATTTTATCTGAATGAATATGACTTTAGAAGTTATCAATGATTATGAGGAGATTGTTATGATTGGGAATGAAAGCCCTTATAAATTCTGATATGAAGGCTTTGTTTAGAAGATAAGTACAATCCGTTAATAGTTCTACGACCAAGAACAAAGTTTACCATTTATGATTTCCTATGAACTCTATTTGTGATTTCTCTTTACTTATTTCAAGTTGAGTTATATGAGGAGGATGTTTACTAGAATATCTTGTGTGAATCAATATGATGCTTCTTGTCCGTATTTTATTTCTCGACTCTTCACTCCCTAAACATGGTCTTGGTTATTGAGCCCGAGTTTCGCTTGGGGACAGCGAGGTCTAAGCAGGGGGGTTGATCGTCATTTTACATCACTATTTTATATCATAAATTCTTGTTATTCATTGATATATTTCATATTTAGAGATACTTATGTTGTTTCATCTATTTTGCATGTTTCATGATTATTGGAGAATTATTCACCGGAGTCAGGATTCTCCTGGAAAAAGCACCGTGAGGACACCATATTTCTGAAGATCAACAATTGTGAAAATTATACAGAACATACTATTTTTCGGAGAAATGACCAGCCAAAGGAGGGGCCGAGGAGGGCCGCCATGGGCCCCCCATAGGCCGGCGCGGGCCCAGGCCTGGCCGCGCCACCTTGTGGGGAGGGGGCCCACAGCCCCCTTCGGCCGCCTCTCCTTCGCGTACTTCTTCGTCCCGAAAACCTAAGGCACTGGGAGTTACGGAGAATAGACATAGCCGCCTCTGCGGGGCGGAGAGACACCAGAGAGAAAAAAGAGCTCTCCGACGGGCGAGGGTCCCCGTAGGAAATTCCCTCCGGAGGCGAAATCAGCAGCCATCGCCACCGTCATCGAGCTGGACATCATTGGGATCATCATCATCATCATCATCTCCACCATCTACACCGCCATATCCACCGCTGCACCTCGTCACCGCTGTAACATCTAGGGTTAAATCTTGATTGTTTGATAGGGGAAACTTTCCCGGTGTTGATTACTACTTGTTATTGATGCTATAGGTAAACCATTGAACCAAGGTTTATGTTCAGATTGTTATTCATCATCATATCACCTCTGATTATGTTCAATATGATGTCTCGTGAGTAGTTCGTTTAGTTCTTGAGGAATATGGGTGAAGTCTAAATGTTAGTAGTGAACTATGTTGAGTAATATTTAATGGTTTGATATTTAAGTTGTGGTGTTATTCTTATAGTGGTGTCATGTGAACATCGACTACATGATACTTCACCTTTATGGACCTAGGGATCTTGTATTGGTTTGCTAATTGTGGGGTTCTATCGGAGTGACAACAACCTAAACCCCCGTTGGTATATCGATGCGGGAGGGATAGCAGGATCTCCGAGTTTAAGGTTGTGGTTAGATTTATCTTAATTACTTTCTTGTATTTGCGGATGCTTGGGGGTATAATCACAAGTATGTATTAATCCTAGGAAGGGCGATGCATTAGCATAGGTTCACCCACACAACACACTTATCAAAACAATGAAGATTAATCAACTATATGAAGCGAAAGCACTAGGCTAAAATCCCCGTGTGTCCTCAGAACGTTTGGTTATTATAAGTAAACAAACGGCTTGTCCTTTTGTGCTAAAAAGGATTGGGGCACTGGCTATAGTGTACTCTCGCATTTTATTTACTTGTACTTTATTTATTTGCTATATCAAAGCTCCTGAAAGCTTGTCTGTGAGCATTCAGTTAGATCTTCATCGGCCTTCATCTCTTTGTCTTGCTCATCGTTGGGTTAGAGCACTCTTATTTATCAAAAGTACTACAACCCATATACTTGTGGGTCATCAGTAAGCTGAATGACCTTGGCGTTGCCAACTTGATGACTCAATCTTTGGGCCAATTCAAGGTTGCCAACAAGCAAAAGAACTTCAACTTGGTCAACTTGGTCCACAGACGACACTCTAGGATTGCCCCAAAGTGGCATGACCTATATGGGTCCTATGAGGCCAACACGCCCGACGAGTCCAATGTCATCGATGTTGATGGCGAGACTTTATAAATAGCACGAATTTTTTTATTTAAGTGTAGGACTAGCGCGCGATTTGGAAAAAGTTTGAAAGTGTGAGACCCCAAGTGCACTGTTGAAGAGGCCGAGGGGGCGGACCAACTCTAAGGCGGAAGGCAAGCGAGAGGCCTCCTCACAGCGATGATGGAGACTATCATGATGCTCCTTACCGACAAGGAGATGTCGAGCGAGAAGAAGGACGAGATGAAGCTGCGGAAAAGGAAGAGCGTCAAAAACTAGTATGAGATACAAACCGAGAAGCTCGAGATTGAAGAGATCAATGCCATGAAAGAGGTGGATAACAAGCAAAAGGAGTTGAAGATCGCCTGCTCAGCGAGGATGCCAAGATCATGCTAATCCTATGACCGATGACATAGACCTTACTCACCGGACATGGCTTGAGAAGAAGAAGAAATCATTTTAATTCGGGATACGTGATTTGTATATCATGGCGTTAAAATCTGGTTTGCCGGTAAGTTGTATTTTAGCTCGGGAATTACTTACTACTATTTATTTTTGGCCCGTAATGTTAAATATGATTTTTTAAGACATTAACCTATAGGCCGCGGACAGAATACTCCAAAATTCTCCCGGCTGAACAGAATACTCCAAACGAATCCGAACAATGTTCGAACACTGGAACCGTCACGATTATCAACCGGAAGAACAGAGAATTCTGACCGAACTGTTAGCGCCCGTGTGCTCTGCTTTCGTGGTTTCGATACACGCGCCCTGCCAGCTTCAAGCTCGAAAGGTCGACGCTCTCCTGCACAGTTCCTCACATGGCCTCGCTCTGCGCCTCCTGGTGCTGGGCAGCTCCCGTGACCGTCGCCGCCGCGTCCCCGAGCACGCGGCCCGCTCGCGTGACCCTGCGCGCGCTCCCGCGCGCCGCCTCGCCGGCGCCGTTGCTGAGGATCCAGCAGGGCCGACGCCCGCACGGCGCATTCTTCCTCTCCCGGTGCCAGAAGGGCGCCGATCGCCACCTCCAGCCTGAGCCCGAGCCCGAGCCCGAGCGGGGGCGAGAGGACGGCGGCCCGGATTCGGTAAGCTGCACAGTTCTGTCTCGATTTCCTTTCTTCCAGGTGTCGTTCATGTCTCGGATGCGATCACGCGAGGAAGATACCTACCTACAGCTAACTACCTGTGTGCTCTACTTATGCTTGACCGTTAATTGCTTCTTCAGTTAGACGTCATGATCAAGGATCTGGCGGAGTACAGTGACTACTATAGAGCCAACAAACTGGGCCTGGTATGTTTTGGTCACTTTTTTTGAAGGGTGTCTCTAATGCCCAGTCGACTGGGATTTATCTTAGCGCCCAGTCACCTTACGTCATGTGCTTTTTCCTTGCTGGATCTGTTGTCTTTGTACTTGGTGAAGCCCACCAAGTCCAGCAGCTCTAAAATTGTGTTACCTTTGTAATTTGTCTTCCTAGTCTTTTTGGGCTTTTGACCACATTAAGCCCAACAGACCAACAGACCAACCCAACTTGCATAGCACGTCAAACACTTCCATTACGTAAACAAGGGACCAGGATAGTGAACAGAAATTACGAAATTGCCCCCAACAACTCACTCAGCCCCACGCAAAAAAATCTGCTCTCTCCCCAGATTGTGGAAACTTTGCTCGATCATCAAAACAAACCAACGAGGAAGAAAGGGAAAATTCGGGAGGATGCAGATCTGAGAAAGAAGGAAGGCATAGTTCTTCCCCTCCACTCCTTCTCTTCTCAGCAAAGATAGATCAATGGAATCTGGACAAGGCACTTACCATGGTAAGCTCCCTCATCTCCTTGTACAATCTGGATGCTTAATTCTCCATTAACTCTCTCCACCCCAACAATTTTGTCCTGTTGACCTTGTAATTCAAAACAGAACTTGTAAATAAAAAACGAACTACTGTGTTTCAAAAGGAATACTGGTAGAAAAGAGTGAAAATAAAGATGCTCCAAATTTGTAGTGAACTGAGCTGCTGGTAGTTGGATCAGGAAAACCCCTTCACTTCCTACCTAGACGATAGAACACTTATTCAGGTCAAAAAGTTCAGAACAAACAGTGATCCCCCCACATGTATAACTTACCAGCTTGATAAAAACTTCATCCTGGCAGTCATCTATTAGAAGTTTTAGAAGTTTAACTAATAGACTGACTGGGACCTGATGACTGGTACAATTTGCTGCATAAAGTGACAATGCCAACGAATTGTTTCGTACTCTGTCATTTGGCATTACAACGAATTATTTGATGTAGTTCATTAGTCCCTAGAATATCCAACTCTTGTAGAGAAATAAAACTGACAATTTAGGCCACACCATAACTATCGGATCATCTATTATGCCTTAATGTACCGAAGTGACTGAACGGTGAACACTAGATTCTAGAAGAGTATAATTTCTGAAGCGACCATATGTCATTTGCTGCATAAAATGATAATGCCAGAGAATTAGTACATACTCTGTCATTGCCCCGGAGGCGTGCTTCAGGGAGGAGGTCCTGCAACTTGGAGACAAGGTCGCTGATTTGCTCATCAGTGATCCTCGACGAGCCTGACTGCCTCGACCGTGACCTACGGCTCGACTCACATGGCTCGGCCTGGAAGCTTTGAGTAACATGCCACATAATAACGGTAGGCCCAGGTGCGAGTAAGGCAACCATCTTTGATCTTGCAAACCCCTTCAATTCCAACCTAGACGATAGAACAGTTACTCAGGTCAAAGTTTTTAACAAGACAAAAACAGGAGGTTGGGTGAAAATTAGCATCGATATACAACCACATGCAGAAGGAAAGACTGCCACATGTATAACTTACCAGCTTGATAAATACTTCATCAACATCCTTCTTGTCCACCTCAACTTTCCTCTCCTCAGCCTTTAGTGCGAGCAAACCTTTCCGCTTCTCCTCCAGTACTTTCTCATATTCCTCCAAAAAAGTCATCTCCTGTATAATAGTTGTCGAGTATATGTTATTTCAATGGATGAGGTAACAAAACTCATATAATGGCTTTCACATCAGCAATTTGACTCATCAAGCACACAACAGGTAAAAAAGTGTGAAAATAAAGATGGTGTGAGCATAGCTACTTATAGCATTGTAGGGTATGGACCTGGCTTGAAGCCAACCTTTCAAGAGTATCCTTCATTGCTTAACTTGACAACACTGCAAACCTGCTAATGCTAAGCTACAAGTCTGCAACACATCACGGACATGGCTTCCGGCCCATACAAATCCGTTCCTTGTCAAGTAATGATGTCCCAAAACCAGGAAAATTTGAACAACACTTTGCTCGGATCAATCAATTTCTTGACAATTGACACTAGACTAGACTACAACAACGGCGGCGGCGCTGTTTGAGGCTACTTATTGTTACTTAGACACACTATGCTTATTGTTTGTACTGATGAGATCCTGCTGTTTCTTTTATCAGATTCCGATGCAGATCCAGATTATGTAATAGGAACCCAGGTATTACTAGCAGTTGCAAAAACTAGTATCAGATTTACCAAAGATAATTAATAACATCATGAAACTAATCCAGATTGTTGTATTTACATGAAACTGCTATAACTGTAGATTCCTAAGTACCTGTATGATGGAGGAAGCAGCAGCAAGCACCATACTGGTGACTGCACGAGTGAGGTACACATTTCACATCATAGAAACATTCCTATCTACAGAGTGCGAAAGTGCTCGCATCCTTGTGTAACTTGTAATGTATTAGTCTCGCAACTTCTATACTATATTGTGTTGCTCATCATAATCTTTGTTTATAGGTTCTTGATCAAGTGAGATATGGCTACATGACAAACCCCAATGCCCAAGGAGAGGATGTAAGTAACTATTCTAAATTATACATTACAATTTTGTAAATTAGAGAAGATCAATACTAAAATGAACACAAAAATAATGACTTGACAAAAAATTGCAGATATCATTATCACAAGGCATGGGCATGTCATTTACAGAATTGTTGATGTCTACTCAAATTCCATTAACATCTCAGGTATTTCAGCGTCAAAGTTAAATGTAAATGTTTTTAAATAATAGAATTAATGATTGGCCTGATGGAAAATTGACTTTGTATCTGAATTTTGCAATTATGCAGGACTATTTACAAAGCAATGTCAATACAATGGTAGAGCCTATGGGAGCAGAGGTATAACAAAAATTAGCAATTTTGCTTGATGTATTACCAAAACAGAGATCTGTAAAAGACTGAAATTTACAGAAAAATACTTTTTATGCAGAACAAGACATTTATGATAACGGGAAGGTATGCAAGTTCACAGTCAATGCTACTGGATGTCGAAGAAGAAGAAGAAGAACGTGCTGCTCCTTTTCAGCTGTAATCGGGAAGAACAAATGATCAGCAAGAAAGAATCCGGTAAATTCGATAGAGGCAAGACAGAAGAAAGAAAAAATGGTACCTTTGAGCATGGAAAGTTGAGGCAATGAAGGCAAGTCAACATGTTCAGACGAAAACAACTCAGACTAGGACCATGATGGTACTTTAGCAAACAAAACAAAGACAACGACTCAGACTTGGACAATACAGCAAACAAGAAGGTGAAGAAACAGTTGATATGGACATGCCTGACGGAGTAGAACAGCTCACTCCTGAAGATATCCGCATTTTTCTTGAGAATGAGAGTGTTACTGCAGCAGTACAAGCAAGTCAAGAAGTTATTGGCCATCATGCTCCGCACTTAAACATGTCTTTTAATAGTGATGATGAAGCATACAATTTCTACAATGAATATGCTTCAATATGTGGATTTTCAGTGAGAAAAGCTGGAAACTACAAGGACAAGAGGAAAACTTTCACATGCAACAAGTTTGGAAAAGTAGTAGAAGATGAAGTCTTGGAGGACAGAAAGAAGAAGAAGCAAGAGAGAAAAATAGCAAAAGCAGGATCAGGACCTCCACCTAGAACAAGAAAAAGAAGAACGAATGTCAACCCTATTACAGGATGTAAAGCAAAATTGGTTGTTACGAAGAAAAATGACAAGTGGTTTGTGACTAACATAGAATTGCATCATAACCATGAGCTATCTCCTCCAGAAGAGACCAAGTTTCTACCATCTCACAGACACATGACAGATCAAGAGAAGCTGTTCATTCGCACTTTCACTTCTGTGAAGCTACCAACTAGAAAGATAATGGCAATACTGACATACTTAAGAGGCGGGAAGCCAAAAAATGTGCCATACAACAAGAAGTATGTGAGCAATGTTATGACTGCCATGAGACTAGAAGATAACAGAAATGATATGATGAAGGTCCTTGCTTATTTCAGGAAGAGACAAGAAGAGGACCCTAGGTTCTACTACAACTTTGACCTGGGAGAGGGAAATAAGGTGAAATGCATATTTTGGTCAGATGGATTTTCTCGACAGATGTATGATTTATATGGTGATTGTTTGAGCTTCGACACAACATACAAGACTAACAAGTATAACCTTCCATTCGCTCCTTTTGTGGGCGTGACAGGACATGGACACAATTGCTTGTTTGCTTGTGCAATAATAAATAATGAACAAGCTGATACCTTTGAGTGGCTTTTCAGAGAATTCCTTGCTTGTATGGGAGGGAAACATCCCATGACAATAATCACCGATCAAGATGCTGGAATGGGAAAAGCAATACCTTTAGTTTTCCCAAACAGTTGTCACAGAAACTGCTTTTTCCATATCAAGAGAAAATCAGAAGAAAAGTGCGAAGGAAGTTTTGGAAGAATCCCAAACCTACATGCAGATTTCTCTGATATTCTACGAAACTCGCTAACAATTGCTGAATTCGAGCAGTTGTGGCCAGAAATGATAGACAGATACAATGTAGGTCACCTCAAGTACTTGGGAATTATGTGGAAAAATAGAGATAAATTTGTGCCTGTGTACTACAAGCATAACTTTTTACCATTCATTCATTCTACTGCTAGAAGCGAAGGCACTAATGCAATCTTCAAGGACAATGTGGGATCTACATATAGTGTCATCAGTTTCTTGGGAGAGTACCAGAAAATATCAGAAAATATTGAAGAATTGGAAAGAGAACAAGATTCAGTAACAAGAACAACAGATCCTGACTATTGGGTGGGCACTGAGCTTGAAATTCAAGCTGGCCGAATGTACAACCGTAAGATTTTCTATAGGTTTCAAAAGCAAATCAAGTTCACGACGAAATTGCATATTCAAGAGGTTGAAAAGTTTGTGAGATATGAGGTCTACAAGACACCGATGCTTCAGCTACAAGAATTCAGGTCGAGGAGATACCTTGTTTCAGTAAACCTTGCACAACAAGATTTTGCCTGCATATGCTGCAAATTTGAGAAGGATGGAATAGTATGTGCACACATACTAAGGGTCCTTGTGCATCTTAACATTTCGGAGCTACCTGAAAAATACTACATCAACCGGTGGAAGCCAAAAGATAGAAAAATAAGAAGGGAAAATCAGGACATGCCATATGATGAAACAACAAGCAACAAACATCTAAGATATTGTGTTCTATCTCGAAAATTGAACAACATTGCTTCTGAAGGATCTATCAGTGATCGAAAATACTCATTTGTGCTGGAGGAAATAAAGAAGATGGAAGACAGACTTGATGAGATGACTAGAGAAGATGACATTGAAGAAACTCAGAAAAAACAGCAAGGCAAACAGCCTGCTAAAACCCATTTTGAACCGCATAAAGATGGTTTCCCTGACTTCCTACAAGATCCCGATGTTGTACCATCAAAAGGCCGCCCGGAAAGTTCAAAAAGGCAAAAAACATTTGTTGAAGAGCTACTGTCCACGAACCAAATAACTTGCAGCCACTGTGGCTCTCATGCACACAACATAGCAACCTGCACTTCCAAACACCTACCAAAGAGTTGTTTTGAGAACAAAGAGAGAAACAAGAAGAAGAATACTGTTGGTATGTGTGATTGTTTTAATATTCCATTAATCTTTGTGTATATAAAGGTTGTGCTTACAAAAATAATAGCATTTTTCCATTAATTCTTTGATCTTCACATTTTCCTACAGGTAAAGCTGATGCTATGAAGCCGAACCAGAGAAAAAGCCAAGCGAAGAAGACGGGAAAAAGCCAAGCAAAGAAGACGGGAAAGAACAAAAGCCCATGCCTATGATTATTTTTTGAATCCAAGTCATGAAGATTGTTCAGCAGTGCCATGAACTATGACTGCTTCCTTGTACTAATAAGTTTGATCATTATGTAATTTATACAAAGTACCATGTAATTTAAAGTGAGATAGAAACATTCCTATCTACAGTAGTGAGATTATTTTATATCATGCTCTATGAATTCTGAGTTGAGTATACTTTGCAAAGTATTTCATAACATAGATATTATACAAAAAAATATAAGCACGAAAATGAACTTCTTCAGAAACTATAAGTGGGCGTACCTGATATTTAGATAAGACACAAGGACTCTTCCTGTTTACTTAGCTGAAGCCTACAAAAACAACTTTTGAAGTTATAAGTCACCCAAACACGTGTCAGCAAGCAAAAGTTGTGGTTGACTAAAAGGAAAGGAGGAAAACGGAAAGAGAATTGAAGCCCGGAAAAATTTACTGTACCTTACAAAACCGTAGAGTGGGTATACTGTTGACAAATACACTGTCAACAAGGAAATGGCATAAAATTGACCAAAGAAGGTGGAGCCTATTTAAAACGTATACTTGGACAGGTATGAAGAAGAAGAAAAAAACTATAGAGTGAATAACAAATAAAAGAAGATGCAAAACATAATCCAATAATCTGTGGTCACACAACCATCTTTGGTCTTTGGGAAAATGATACGCAAACAATATCTGGCACTTGCCATTACAAAACATAAAAGGGAAAAAATAAAAGACAACTAGCTATAATCCTTGTTTGTGTCTTTCATTTGGCTGTCATCTTCATGATGAATTTTCATTGCAAACTTGATTTCAAATTGATGATTTCATCCGAGCCTTTGATCATCTTCGGAGCTATTAAAACCAAAAATACAAAATAATGTTAGCTACAAAACAATGTTTGCATCTTAAAAATATAGAATCATCTTAATACTGTATGTACCTTTTAAAACCAGAAGCTAAGAATTTTGCTTCATACTCAACATTGTGATCACTCATGAGAATGTCATGTGCGTATTTAACACGAAATGCAGGGATATCCAAGTGAGAGAACATGCACTGAGCAGGATTTCTAGCACAAAAACGTTCCAGGTACTTCATGCTAAATATTCCACAATCATTACTACAGAGAGAAATAAAAATAATGTAAGAAAATCATAGTTAAAACTAGAATCTATTTAAAATATAAATTGAAGAGAAAGACAATAGTCACAAGTGTAATACACATACCCATTCTTCTGTTTTGGAACATTAGGATATGCTATCCCATAAGTTTGAAAATTCATATTCCTAAGACCCGCCTCGTTC
>JAUUTY010000148.1:0-127131 GCA_030979885.1 Lolium multiflorum
GCATCACCGGAGGAGCTCTACATCATCATGCCCGCCTCGGACTTGATGTGTGAGTAGTTCATCCTTGGACTATGGGTCCATAGCGGTAGCTAGTTGGTTGTCTTCTCATGTGCTATCATTGTTTTAGATCTTGTGAGCTGCTAACATGATCAAGATCATCTATTTGTAATGCTACATGTTGTGTTTGGCGGGATCCGATGAATATAGAATATTATGTCAAGTTGATTATCAATCTATCATATATGTGTTGTTTATGTTCTTGCATGCTCTCCGTTGCTAGTAGAGGCTGTGGCCAAGTTGATCTTGTAACTCCAAGGGAGTAATTATGCTCGATAGTGGGTTCATGCCTCCATTGAATGCGGGACAGTGTGAGAAAGTTCTAAGGTTGTGGATGTGTCTTGTTGCTACTAGGGATAAAACATCAATGCTTTGTCTAGAATATTTGTGTTGATTACATTACATTTTCATACTTCCATGCCTCTTAATATTGGAAGGGGGTTCGGATGATAGCCTGAGAGGTGGATTATTTAGGCATAGATGCATATGGATAGCGGTCTATGTATTTTGTCGTATTGCCACTGATTAAATCTCATAGTAACCATCATTGGTATGTATTGAATCTTTATTTGTCAGTGCCCGCATGTGTTCACCCAGCATGGTAGTTATCTTATTGGAGAGACACCACTAGTATTGTGGACCCCGGTCCATTGTTTACATCTGAATACAATCTCTTGCAATTCTTTTTTTTTGTTCTTTGCAAACAAACACCATCTTCCACTCGATACGTTTAATCCTTTGTTTTCAGCAAGCCGGTGAGATTGACAACCTCGCTGTTACGTTGGGGCAAAGTACTTTGATTGTGTTGTGCAAGTTCCACGTTGGCGCCGGTTTCACTGGTGTTGCGCCGCACTACACTCCTCCACCTTCACGTGCTTCTTGGATCCTACTGGTTCAATAACCTTGGTTTCTTTCTGAGGGAAAACTTGCCTTTGTGCGCATCATACCTTCCTCTTGGGGTTCCCAACGGACGTGTACATCTATGCGCAGCACCCGGCGCAAGCCACCTTCAGCTGCCTCCCGCCCCGCTCCAGGCGATACCGCCCCCATTGGCACCAGCCTAAGAGCAAACACAATACTAAGAGCTAATTCTCTGAATCAAACACTACTACAGCCATTCAATAATAAAAGAAGGCTCTATGAATGAAGAAAGACTGAGATGCCGAGACGGTCGATCTGTGCCTCCCATGGTCGCTCCATACTCCAGAGAACGAGTAGCACTAGAGCGGGACCAGAGAGAGGGCGGCGCGCATGTGAGTCTAATCAAGAACGAGAAGCCAGATTGGAAGCCTGCGGCCCGGAGTCACCTGGAACGGGGCCGCTGCCTCTGGCCTCGCCTAGACTGCCAAGAACAAGTCTGGTACCAACGCCTCCGGCCTCGGCTCGCCCCGGCTCCGCGCTCGACGTTGAGGATGAGTACCGTTCCCCACCAGCCCACCGTCTCATCGGAGGGCGGCGCTGAGGATCTCTAGGTAGGGGAGGCCACCATGGTCGGAATTACGGAGCAGCTGCGGAGGAGCTCGAGGTAGGGGAGGGGGTCTGCTGCTACTTGGGCCGCCCTGCCGTCACCGTGGCCGCCGACGAGTGGTGCAGCTCCATCTGGACGAGGGCCTCTGCTTGCTCCGGTCGGCGGCGGCGAGTGCAAGCACCGGGCGGACTTCTCGACGCCGGACCCGCAGCCGCTACTCTGAGGTTTTGCGGAGGCGCCGGGGGCAGGGCGGCCGGTGGGAAGGAGGTGGCGGCGTGGGAAAGGACTTGGGGGAGAAAGGGGATCCGCCTGGGAAAGAAGAGGATGCCTGGGAAAGCACTGCATCTCGTAGGAAGTGGAGCAACTTTATTTTAGGACCACACACCCGTTCCCACCTCGATTCACAAGCTAACGGTGTAACAAATGGCGTTAGACACGTGTCGGGTAGAAAGCGCGTGCTCACGTACCCATGTGAACACCAGCATTCATCCGAAATTATATATATCTAATTCCATTAATTATATTTTAATAAATTTGAAATTTTGAGGCTTATGAAACTCCATGAAACTTGATAGAACTTTATAAAAACAGGTTTACTTTGAGGTATGGAACATAGTGAAACTTGATAGAACTGGTTATTTTTCACTAGGTATCATAGAGTATCATCATGTTTCAAAATCAAAATTTGAAACTTTTCATAATGTATTCAAAATTGGTTTTTTTTAGCACTCTTCATTTGGAACACAAAAATGTATTTGAAATATGAATCTGACATTTAATTTAAAAGATAGAAAACATAAAAAAATTAGAATTCAATGAAAAAGCATGGGATAAGAGAAGAGTTAGAGCATCTCTAGCAGAGACCGTAAAAACGCGAACCGAAAACCCTGAGTTCGGTGCACCGAACTCGTGTTTACGGGCCGGAAAATGGCTGGCGCAGAACAGAGCCCGTAACTAAAATTGAAATACAGAATATTCTGTTTTTTAGTTTTGGTTACGGGCTCTGTTTTGTGTCAGCCATCTTGATGTCATTGAGTGTCCCGGCAAACCAAACAAACAATGCCAAATCCACAAATCTTGCGATGCAACGGCCTCAAGTACAATGGTTGCATCTTTGCTCTTGCCACACTAGTGCCCATGCCATGCCTTGGGACAATTCTTCTATATCCAATGCATACAATCAAGACTACCAAGCATGCCCGGCCAACCTCTTTTCTTGTTTATCTCCATCAATCGTTTGGTGTCATCCTCATTGGGAGCTCGGAGATAGGTTGGCCCAAACAACTTGATAATCAGGCGAGCAAACATGCGGACCGACTCCGGTGTAGTATCTTCGCCTATTCGAAGATACTCGTCGGTGTAATCCGCAGGGATGCCGTACGCAATTACCCTCATGGCAGTAGAGATTTTTTTGGAACGCGCTGAAACCCATCACCCCGGCGGCATTCCTACGTTGCTTGAAGTAATTCGAATTCTTCGCAGGCCTTGACGATTCGGACGAACAAGCTACGCCGCATGTGATACCTCCTACGGAATAGATAGGGAGGATAGGTAGGTACCTCGGTGAAGTAGTCCTCCATCAGCTGCTCATTGCCGAGGAGGCGATTCCGCTGGATGTGGTTCCGGCCAAACACGGACCCGCGCCTCCGGTTCAGCAGCTGCGCGGTCCTCCAGCTCCTTGACAGAGGGGAGGAGCATGGTGGCCTCCATCTAGTAGATCTGGAGCAACTCGTGAGGGAGTCGGAATCGTCAGGCTCGGCCAGATCGGACGGATCGACGCCGCTGAACTCGTCGCCAGGCTCATCCTCGATTCGGACGGAGGCGGCGGACGGCACCCGGAGTTGGAGCAGAACAACGGGCGGTGCGGGCAGCCCTGCGCAAGCTCGGGATACGAGACTCGAGCGAATCAGCTGATGCGGCGGCGGAGTGTGGTGGCGGCGCGGGGAGGTAGAGAGCTAGCGGTTGTGTCAGCTGAAATTTCAGCGCGCCCTAGATAAGGATCGAGCGTTCGGTTGACTCGATCGACCCCTACAAATACAGGCAGCTTTTGGTTTTCGGTCTCGACCCGAAAAAAGTTTTTCGGTTTTGGCTCTTTTACAGTAACTGATCGGCGATCGGCGCCATTTTCAGACCAAACCGTAAACTGGTTATTTTTTGATTTTGGCCCGTTTACAGACTCTGTTAGAGATGCTCTTATGGGCAGGCTAAACCGTAAGATTCTTGCATGCTAGTCAGAGGTGATCCCCTACCCACAAACAGGAGAGAGAGCTATTTCGAATCTTGATGCAAATAGTAAATTGACGGTGTCTTTACGCACAAGACGTCCCATGCATAGTAGGTGGTGGCTTTACTTAACAGGTTTCTCCATCATTAGCTGTTGTTTTCTAGGGTTTCCCTATCGCTCCGGCGACTGCGGCCTCCCCGGAACTCTAACTCCGTTTGGCGGCGGTGAACCTCCTCGCCCTCGCCCCACCGTCTTCCCCCTCTGTCCCTGCCCTCGCCGTCCCTGCTCGCGCAGTCTCCCTAAGGCGTGCGCCACCATGAACGGCAAGGCGATCGTGGGGGGAAAGCAACAACCCGATCCAAGGGTTTTGGATCGGAACCTGGCGATCACCAAATCTGCCGCACCATGAGGCGTCATCGAGCTCTCCACCTGTTGATGCGACGTCAGGCGATGGCGTTGCGGAGATGATGGGAAACCTCTGGCTCACATCGCACGAGGTCGATGCCTTTGTCCTGGAGGACGAAGGAGATGACGATCTGGCTACCCTGAATGGGCTCTGTCTGGGAAGGTTCTGGCGCCGAACACCTACCACATCGAGACGATCAAGGCGGCTCTCCGTCCTGCCTGGGGAAACCCTAAAGGTTTGGAGATCCGGCACACAGGCCGGAACACTTTCATGGCGGAATTTGCAACCAAGGCGGACAAAGCTCGGGTCATGGAGGGTCATCCGTGGACTGTTGGTAATCATGTTGTGCTTCTGAATGATTTTGATCCCAGTCTGAAACCGAGTGATATTCGCTTTGAGAAGCTAGGCGTTTGGGTGCGTATTCTTAATCTCCCCTATAGCCTCATGAATGATCAACGTGGCAAGAATCTTGCTAGCCGTATAGGCAAGGTGGAGAAGATGGATGTGGATGGGAAAGGCAAGGCATGGGGTGAGTTTCTGCGTTTCAGAGCAACTGTCAATATCACTGAACCCTTCATGCGCTGTGTATCTGTTTACTCCCAGAAGCGGCAAGCGACAGAGTTCTTCACTGTGATGTATGAGAGGCTTCCAACTTTTTGCTTCTCTTGTGGCTTGTTGGGGCATTCATCTACGGGTTGCCCTTCACCAGCGGAGAGGGATGCAGAGGGCCTTCTACCATACCATGGTCCTCGTTTGTGTGTGCCGGATGATCGTAAGAAGAAAACAACTGGAACACATTCTAGCCAAGGGTCCTACCCTGGTGATCAGGGCTCTCGGCACAGCATGGGCAAAGGTGGCCCTAATGTGCAGAAGAAAAATGGGTCTGCAAATATCCAGAAGGAGAAGGATGGTACAGGTGAGGTTGCCTCGCCGGTTAAATCTAATCCGAGGCAGCGTAAACCAAGAACTACGGCTGGAGCTGGCCGCAGTTGTGGTGCAGGGGAACAAATCACGTGTTACTGGCCATAAACGGAAAGAGTACAGGCAGGTGGTACGACAGAATGATGTCGTTGATGTTCCTGTTACCGTGGTGCCCGAAGGGGCTCTAATCCTAGCATCCACCGTTGCAACAGCCACAGGCGATGGTGGAGATGTACAGGTGGCAGACTCGGAAACAACAACAAACAAGAAACCTCGATCGGCGGATCCGGCGGCGACTGCGGCGCAGTCCCGCCCGACGCAATGAGTCTGTTATGCTGGAACTGCCGGGGTCTTGGGTCGGACTCGGTAGTAGGCGAGCTCCGCTATCTTGTGCGGACGTATCGACCCTCCTTCCTCTTTCTGTGCGAAACGAAGATGAAGGATACCAGAGCCCAGAATTTTATGTGGTCCTTGGGCTACGCGGGTAGTTTCGCTGTCAGTAGCGTTGGCCTCAGTGGGGGCCTTGCTTTGTTTTGGTTGCCGCAGTACACTGTTTCTCTCAAGGGTTTTAACACTCATATTATCGATGTTGTTGTGTCATCGGAAGGAGGAGAACCGTGGCGGGCTACCTTTGTGTATGGGGAGCTGAAAAGAGAGTTGAGGCATGAATTCTGGGACTTGCTTCGTCGACTTCGGTCGGAATGGAAAGGACCATGGATTTGCTGCGGAGATTTCAATGAAGCTCTTTCCAATGATGAGCATGTTGGTGCTCGTGACCGATCCGAGGCACAGATGTCTCTTTTCCGTGAGTGCTTGGATGATTGTGGACTGTTCGACCTCGGTTTTTCAGGTCCCAAATATACATGGAATAATAGGCAATGTGAAGAAGATCATGTCAAGGTTAGATTGGACAGAGCTGTTGGTAATGGGGACTTCACCGCACGGTTTGATGATTGCTCGGTGGAGAATATTATCACAACAACTTCTGATCATCTAGCCATCCTGATAAACCTTTCTACGCTTAACAGATGGGATCGTGCTACACCAGTCCAGCACGGATTCCGCTTTGAGGCTGCCTAGTTGAGGGCACCGGATTACAAAGAGGTTTTGGAGAAGGCTTGGACAGAGAAGTCGGATGGTGACGTTTCACTCCAGTCTACTTGGGATACGCTCCATCAGGTTGCTGGCTCGCTTCAGTCTTGGAGTCGGGAGGCCTTTGGGGCTATTCGCAAGAAGATTCGCAAGATGGAACAGAAGTTACACCATTTGCGCTTGTCAACGTCAAATGAGCGGATTGAGGAGATCCGTAATATTGAAAAGGATCTCTGCGAGCTTTTTGATCGGGAGGAGGTTATGGCATGCCAACGCTCCCGGGTGGAGTGGTTACGAGAGGGAGACCGTAACACTGCATTTTTCCATGCTCGGGCTACGGCAAGGAAGCGGGCAAATAAAATCAAAATGCTGCTACGTCCGGATGGCTCGAGATGTGATGATGTTTCTGAATTGAAAGGTATGGTTCAGCATTTCTATGGTGACCTCTTCACGTCTGAACCTACCTTTTCTACACAGACTGTTCTTGATGCTATTCCTCGCAAGGTATCTGATGAGATGAATGACAATTTAACCAAGGAGTATACAAATGAGGAGATCAAGACAGCTCTCTTCCAGATGGGTCCGACCAAGGCACCGGGCCCTGACGGTTTCCCGGCGCTCTTCTACCAAACCCATTGGGATTTCTTGGAGGAGGCTATTTGCCAAGCGGTTAGGAGTTTTCTTGATGGGAGCCCTTTACCTGATGGTTTTTGTGACTCTGTTATTGTGCTGATACCGAAAACTACAAATCCGGTAGAACTCAAGAATTTTCGGCCTATTAGCCTCTGTAATGTGCTCTATAAGATTGCGTCTAAAGTGTTGGCGAATCGTCTAAAGCTCATTTTGCCGATGGTGGTGTCTGAACATCAAAGCGCTTTTGTTCCAGGGCGTTTGATCACGGACAATGCGCTTATTGCTTTTGAGTGCCTACATACAATCAGACAACAACAAGCTAAGCGGCCATATTTTGCTCTGAAGGTGGATATGATGAAAGCTTATGACCGAGTTGAATGGGATTATCTTCTCGGCTGCCTTCGGAGACTGGGTTTTCATCAGGACTGGATCAACACTGTGATGAGGTGTGTGACTATGGTGAGATATGCGGTTCGGATTAATGGTGATCTAACTGAACCTGTAATCCCCACCCGGGGAATTAGACAGGGGGATCCCATCAGTCCCTATCTTTTCCTTCTCTGCACGGAGGGTTTATCTTGTCTTCTGCAAAGAAGGGAGGTCCAAGGCGAACTACAAGGTTTACGTAATGGCAGACTTGGCCCCCCTATTTCCCATCTATTATTTGCAGATGATAGTATATTCTTCGCCCGCAGTGATGAAAGGAGTGTGGACGCTTTGCAGCAAACACTCAAACTCTATTGTGAGGGCTCTGGTCAGAAAATTAATCTTGATAAGTCGTCCATTTTCTTTGGTGCTTGTTGTCCTGCAGCTGTCAAGAACCGAGTGATGATGAAACTAGGTGTCCAAGATGAAGACTTGCAAGAGTTCTATCTTGGTATGCCAACAGAGGTGGGCAGGTCTCCTGTTCGTACTTTCAAGTTCCTTATCACACGTATGTGGCAGCGTATGAGTACTTGCTCTGATCGCCCCCTCTCCCGGGCAGGGGCTGAGACGTTTCTGAAAGCGGTCATTCAGGCAATTCCTACTTATATGATGAGTTGCTTTCAATTGCCAGTTGCTACCTGTGACTCCATGCGACGTTCGATTGCAAACCAGTGGTGGGGAACAGAGAATGGCAAGAAGAAAATCCATTGGCGATCTTGGGAATGGCTCTCAACACCGAAGAGTTTGGGAGGTTTGGGTTTCCGTGACTTGGGTCTGTTTAACCAAGCTATGTTGGGTCGTCAGTGTTGGCGCTTGTTGACGGATCCATCCTCTTTATGTGCAAAGGTGCTGAAAGGCCGTTATTACCCAAACTGTGATTTCTGGGATGCTCCAAAGCCCCGTTCCTCTTCGTATACCTGGAGAAGCATCCAGTTTGGTATGCAGCTGGTGAAGGATGGTGTTCGATGGGGTATCGGCGACGGGAAGAAAACCAAAATTCTTACAGACAAGTGGATTCCGGAGGTGCCTCCTTATACCCTGCGCCCTCGGATCCCTCTGATGCCCGACCAGACTGTGGATACAATGATGGTGGATGGTACTTCCTCTTGGGACTCGGAGCTCATCCGAACCATCTTTGATGATGAGGTTGCAGCCAAGATATTACAAGTACCGATCAGCCGTCACGGTGGCGATGATTTCGCCTCCTGGCCCTGGACTCGGTTTGGTACCTACTCTGTGCGGTCTGCATATCACCTTGCTAGGTCGGAGCGGGTGGCTTCTGACCGTAGCAAACATGGGCAAGGTTCATCTTCAGTTGTATCTGATAATTCCAAAATCTGGAAGAAGCTTTGGGCGAGCAAGGCGCCGGGGAAGATGAAGATCACACTCTGGAGGTTCGCTCATGATTGCCTTCCCTGCGGTCATCAACTCCAGAAGCGGCATGTCCCTACTCCCTCGACGTGTGTATACTGCAACAAACACGAGACAGTCGAGCATGCTCTTTTGTTCTGCCCCTATGTCGACGAGGTGTGGCGTGAAGTGAAAGCTGATTTCCATATCCATCTCAACAGAAAGGCTTTCATCTCTCCAAGAGTCTGGACTCTTGATTTCGTTGACCGCTGTTCTGATCTAGAAGCAACAGTATTGATGGTGTCTCTCTGGCACATTTGATAAGTACCGCGAGGGTGAAGGTTTTATGCATCCTAAGTCTATTGCTGCTAAGATCAAGGCTTACATTGATATGATATGTATTCATCTTTACAAGCCGACGACTGCTACAAGGCGTGAACCTTCTTCATCAACACCAAAATGGGTTCCGCCGCCTGCAGGTATGGTGCTTGTTAATGTGGATGCAGCGACTTTCTCTTCCACGAGACAGATGGGTACTGGCGTCGTTGTTCGTGATCACCAGGGGACTTTCATCGCTGCTTGTGGCGAGCGCCGAGACGAGGTGACCAATGCAGAGCTGGCAGAAGCCTTGGCTTTGAGGCGTGCTGTGGCCTTTGCATGCGATGAAGGCTATTCCAGGGTCATCTTTGCTTCTGATTGTCTGTCGGTGATCAACCGCGTCAATGCTGGGATGATGGACCGGTCTTGCTTTGGACCGGTGATCGAGGATGTCAAGCGTCGCGCAAGATCTTTCGTTTCTTGCTCTTTCAAACATGTCTCCCGTGTGGTTAATGTTGTTGCACACGAAAGAACATTTCCCGCCCTTTTTGGTTTTGTGTGTTGATGTCAACACTAGGTATTTATTTATGTGTGTTGATGTAGGCAGGTACATGGTTTCAAAACATTGTCGATTGGTAAAGTGGAGTGGTAATTGAAACTATGAAGGTTTCTAGTTACGGCGGAAGTTCAGGCGCAGCAGTAGGAAGTTCCGCCATTGCACCTACTGGAAGATAGCCAAATATTACGTATTCAGTTTTCCTTCTGGCGAGTTCCGGTGAATGTTAGGAAGTTCAGTCGACGGAACTTCCGCCCAACTTAGGACAAGTTCCGAGAAGAGTCGGCAGTGTGGCTCGGTATGTTCCCGTAGGTTTTGCGTTGACCGGAACTTGGCCGGGCAGCTGGGCTCAGGTCCACAGAGTTCCGCCAGTTCCGCCCTAGTTCCGCCATACCATTTTCTGATGAGTTGCACAGCGAACTGCTCAGGCGGAGGTCGGCTCTCTGCTTGGTACTTCCGGTGCCGGCTTGGGTACTTCCGGCCCTCTGGCCGAACTTCGGTGTTAGAAATGGTCCAAACGGTCAGATCTGAGAGCTCCAATCCTATAAATAGCTCTCTTCTCCAACGGGACAAGTTGCTCAATTATTGCTCAAGAAATCTGCCAAGCCACCTCCATTAGAGTCACCTCAAGAAACACAAGATTTGCAAGATCTCCTTCCTCCCCCAACCAAAGCTCTTGATCTTTGGGAATTAGAAGGAGAAGCCACCGATCTACATCCTCAAAGGCGTTCTTCATTTCCCCCTCACTTGTTTGAGGATCTCATGCTAGTGTTCCTATTTGGTTCCCTAGTTGATTTGTTGTTGATGTGTTGTTGTTGGTTGTTGTATTGTTACAGATTTGGGAGCCTCCAATTCAGTTGTGGATGTGTGCCCCAAGACCTTGTAAGGGCCGGTTTCCGCCTCGAGGAAATCCCTTAGTGGAAGTGGGCTAGGCCTTCGTGGCGTTGCTCACGGGAGATCTGAGTGAAGCCTTCGTGGCTGTTGGTTTGGCTTGCGTAGCAACCACCCTCCTCCAACAGTAGACATACCTTCTTGCAAAGGAAGGGAACTTCACAGGGAATCATCTCCGTGTCAACGCGCGTGTTACACTCTCGGTTACCTCTATCCCACTCTATCTCTATATATTGCGTAGCTATATCTTGCCCAATTGATAACCTTGTCATATAGGTAAATTCACTTAGTTGCATATCTGGAGAATTTCTTTGTGTTAAACCTAAATTGAAAAAGAACCCCAAAAATTGGTTAGCACCTATTCACCCCCTCTACTGGGTGCGGCATACGATCCTTTCAATTGGTACTTGAGCCTCGGCTGTTGTTCCAAGCTTAGCCTAAGAGTATGCCAAGCGAGGAGCCCTCGGACGGGACATGTCCCGGTCTCCATGGGAAGAATTCAATTCGTTGAAGTCCTTCATGGAAGCAATGGAAGGCCAAATGGAAAGCATGAAAAAGATGATTGCCGAGCTTATGCTCCGGCCCGTCCCAAGGCTCCTAGTATAGAGGTAAAGGACGCGGGTGTGTCAGAAGAGGGAGGTGCTTCGGCACCACCCTCTTCTACCAAACCCGTGGAAGGTGATAACTTAAACACTAACAAATCTCCCATTGCATCTCCTAGGGATACTAGTGGAGGTGAGAGCTACAATCGAGTAGCTCCACCTTTTCAATCTCCCGATATACCGGTTCCCCATCCTCATTTGAACATTCGGGCGACCCACCTAAGTTTTCCATTGAAAATTACAATACTTGGCGATTTGAGTTTCGCTCTCATGTTTGCAGTGCCTCCAATGAACTTTGGAGAATCATCCAAGAAGGCTTCAAACCTTACAACCCCGACAAGTTGACTAGAAGAGAAGCGGTTGATAGTCAACTCAACAACACCGCCTTGCACATGATTCAAACTAGTGTGGGGACAAAGGATTTGCCTCGTGTTCGGAACTACACGCCAAGGAAGCTTGGGATGGCTTGGCCGCTAGTTGCATTGGAAGTGAGAGCACGTAGAATGCTCTTAAGAATAAAGCCGAAGGATTCATGAGGCTACCGGATGAAGATCATCAAGACATGTATTCAAGACTCCTCATTGTTGCCGATGACTTCCGGCTTATTGGTGCCACCCACATCAATGACTCTTGGATCAAGGAGAAGTACATTGAATGCATGATGCCATATGTACCCATTGATGTCAAGACCCTTGTTGGGAGAGAATGCTATTCCCTCTCTCTCTTCTCAAGATGCCGTGCACGAGATGCAAGCCCTCAAGGTGCTCGAGCAAAACTCTCATGATTCTCTCAATCGTGCCATTGGTATGTCAAAGGAACAATCTTGCCTTGGTGGTCAACCCCTTAGATGAAGTGCACCCTCAAGAGCAATATAGGGCATCTTGGAGTATGTCCTATCGGAAGATTTGGAATGCCACTATCATGATCACATGGCCTTCCATGCAAAAGTCCTTTTGAGTTGATCCCTCCAAGGCCAAGGAAGACAACATCAAGAGAAACCACAAGAGTGGGTTCACTAGCTTTGGTCCAAAGACAAGATCATGCTACAATTGTGATGACAAGCGCCACTTCATTGCCGAATGCCCCTATGAAAATAGAGAGCTTCATAATGGAAGGCTCATTCCCAAGGACAAGAGCAAAGAATCAAAGGGCAAATACTCAAAAGCCCCCAACAAGAAGTTCTACAACAACAAGACCAAGAAGGGCAAGAGGCACCCAAAAGTTATGCTAGTGACTAGGGAAGAATATTCTTCCGATGAAGTTGCGAGCTCTAGTGATGATGAAGAAGGAAGCTCAAAAGAAATGGCCGCCATTGTCACTACCAACATTCCCTCTTCATCTCTCTTTGAATCCCCCAATGAGAATCCTCATATCGAGAATGCACATTGCTTCATGGCAACATCTTCCTTGGACACATCTATTGTGCTATCAGCTCAAGAAGAATATTCCTCCGGGGATGATGAAGGTGATGATGAAGAAGATGCAACCTCTAATGGATTGGTCGCTCTTGCCTCCCTCTCCACTAACTCTTCATCACCAAGTGAATCCCCCAATGAGATCATTCATGTGGAGGAAGAAAGTTGCCTCATGGCCAAATCCTCCGAGGTATCATCTCCTAGCCCCTCTATGCCTAACATATCAAGTGATCTAGGGTTGATGATGCTAGTCTAAAAGTAAAACAAGAAATGCTAGAATTTGATGAATTCTTGCTTAACCTACAAGGTATCAACAAAAAGCATGTTTCAAATCTCATGGCTCGTTTAGCTCAACAAAATGATATGCTTGAGAAAAGGGTCAAATAGAGAGAAGACTCTCTTGAAATCCATGCTCTTAAAAATGCCCTTGAGGAAAGTCAACTATAGCCTCTCTTGAGGAGAGGCTAGAAAATCTTGAAGAGCCTCAAGATGAAATTAACAAGCTCACTAAAGCTAGAGATCATACTAGGGCTAAGACCAAATTGCTTAAAAAGGAAAAGGCCCAACTTGGTGTTGATCACGAGAAACTTGTGAAGGATCTAGATGAACTAGACAAAGCTCACAAAGCTTTGAAGAGTGAATACTCTCCCCTATCCAAGTCAAATGAGCAACTTCAAATTAGGCTTACTTCATATGATGTGCCTAGTTCCTCTACTCCTTCTTGTGATCATGCAAATGTTATTGAGGAAAATACTAGGTTGAAGGATGAACTTGCTAAGGCCTCCTCTCCCCAAAGTAAACTTTCTTTGGATGATCTTTTGAGTAAGCAAAGATCAAACAATGGGAAGGAGGGCCTTGGTTATGGAGCCAAGGCAAAGAAGGCAAACAAGCAAAAGGCCAAGCCCGCACAAGAGAAGAAGAAAGATATCACTAATGGTGAAGCTCCTAAGGAGCAAAACCATTAATGATGATGATGCGGGAAATGCTAACCCTCACTATGTTTTATTTAAAGATTATTATGGTGATGTTTATGCTAAATATGTTGGCCCATATGATGGTTATGTTGCTTGGTCTATTTGGGTCCCAAAGACCCTTGTTGCTAACAGAGGACCCATTGTGAAATGGGTACCTAAATCCAAGAATTGATCTCACTATGCCGCCGGAGGTTCAAAATGGGTACTTGATAGTGGATGTACAAGTCATATGACCGGCGGCAAGAACCTCGTCAAGGAGTTGAGGCCCAACATAAACAATATCACCGTCTCCTTTGGCGATAATTCTACATCCGAGGTATTGGGTTTGGCAAGGTTGTGGTTGCACACATATAACTCTTGTGGATGTCATGCTTGTCAAAACCCTTGGTTACAATTTGCTTTCCGTTTCCGCCCTTGGCAAGATGGGTTTCGCCGTCTTTATTGATAATGATATTGTGGTCCTCTTGTGGAGCAAGACTCTAAAAGTCGCTTTCGTTGGGTATCGCGAACATAACTTGTATGTGGTGGACTTTTCGGGGACCACCACGACAAGTGCGATGTGCCTATTCGGAAGGCGGATGTGGGTTGGTTGGGGCATCGTCGCCTAGCCCATGTCAACATGAAACTTTGCAAAGTCTTCACAAGGGGAACCATATTGTGGGACTAATGGAAAGTGTTTCTTTTGCCAAAGATCGTGTTTGTAGGGCTTGTGTTGAAGGCAAAATGCATGACTCTCCGCATCCAAGCAAGACTATCATCTCTTCCAAGAGGATCTTGGAGCTCCTTCATGTGGATCTCTTTGGTCCCGTTACTCATGCAAGTCTTGGTGCGAAGAAACATTGCTTGGTGATTGTTGATGATTACTCAAGATACACTTGGGTCTACTTTCTCAAGACGAAAGATGAGACTCAACAAATATTCATTGACTTTGCCACCGGGGTGCAGCCAACACAACCTCCTCATTATGGCAATAAGAAGTGACAACGGCTCCGAGTTCAAGAACTACACACTCAATGATTTTCTTAGTGATGAGGATTCGTCATCAATATTCCGCTTACACCCCTCAACAAAATGGTGTTGCGGAGAGGAAGAACGGACTCTTATGGATATGGCAAGGTCTATGATGGCGGAGTATAAATCCAGCTATAACTTTTGGGCCGAAGCCATCTCCACCGCTTGCCACTCTTCTAACAGGCTCTATCTCCGTAAGGGATTGAACAAGACTCCATATGAAATACTCACCGGCAACAAGCCTAATATCTCATACTTCAAGGTGTTCGGTTGTAAGTGTTTCTACAAAATCAAAGGAGTTCGTTTGTCTAAATTTGCTCCTAAAGCTTTGGAGGGTATATTTGTTGGTTACGGTGCCGAATCTCACACTTATAGAGTCTTTGATGTATCCTCCGGGATTATCATTGAATCTTGTAGTGTGAAGTTCGAAGAGATGGCTCCCAAGTGGGGCAAGTTGATGTATGTGCAGGTGATGAAATACCTCAAGATGCCATAGTAAGAATGGGTGTGGGATTTTCCGCCCCATTGAGGGACACGGTGTGGCGTCTCGGGAAGGACTATGCTCTACCACGGTGGAGCCCTCATCCTCTCAACATCAACAAACCCCATCAAGTGAAGCTAATGATGCACCAACCCAAGAACAAGAAGAAAACCCTCCCTCTCATGTACAAGATCAAGGACAAGATCAACCAAGCATTCAAGATCAACCATTTGATATTTGCACTTCACCAAACATTGTCCAAGATCAAGCACATGAGGTTGAGCATTCTCAAGTAATTGAGGAAGCTCAAATTGAAGGTCAAGACGGGGACCCAAATGATCAAGTTGATCAAGTGACACCTCCAAGGCCTAGAAAAACCAAGGAGGAGATCGAGGCCCGTCGTCTAGCAAGAAGAGATAGGATCCTTGAAATTCGTGGACACACTCATGACAAGGTCCTTGGTGATGTTCGAGAAAAGGTCTCCACAAGAAGGCAATTGGCTAACTTTAGCAATCATCATGCTTATATCTCCGTTGTGGAACACGAAGTCGCAAACGTATCTATAATTTCTTATGTTCCATCTTTATTGATGATATCTACATGTTTTATACACATTATATGTCATTATTATGCGTTTAACTAACCTATTGTCGAGATGCCAAGACGAGTTCTTTGTTTTTCTGCTGTTTTTGGTTTCAGAAATCCTAGTAACGGAAATATTCTCGGAATCGGACGAAATCACCGCCCAAATTCCTATTTTTCCGGAGCTTCCAGAGCACCGGAGAGGGACGAGAGGGGAGCCAGGGGGCCCCACACCACACCCCGGCGCGGGGCCGGGGGCGCGCCCCCGTAGTCTGGGCACCCCGTGGCCCCTCCGACTCCCTCGCTTCGGGCCTCTCTGACCTAAAAACCTCGACAGAGACCCACGATACGGAGAAAACCTTCCAGAGCCGCGCCATCGCGAAATCCGGGTTCGGACAGAACTCTCTAGTTCCGGCACCCTGCCGGACGGGGAATTGCCCAGTCGCCTCCACCGCCGTCTCCACCGCCATCTTCACCGCCATCGCTGCCTCCATGATGAGGAGGGAGTAATTCACCCCGGGGCTGAGGCTCCCAGCCAGCTATGTGGTTCATCTCTCTCTTTATGTGATCTAGTTGAATATCGTCTATGTGCTACTCTAGTGATGTTATTAAAGTACTCTATTCCTCCTCCATGTGTGTAATGGTGATAGTGTGTGCACCGTGTGAGTACTTGGCGTAGGCTATGATTATGATCTCTTGTAGATTATGAAGTTAATTATTGCTATGATGGTATTGATGTGTATTATTCCTCCTACATATGCGTGATGGTGATAGTGTGCATGCTATGTTAGTTCTTGGTGTAATTATGTTGATCTATCTTGCACTCTAGGTTATTTAAATATGAACATTGCATTGTGGAGCTTGTTAACTCCGGCATTGAGGGTTCGTGTAATCCTACGCAATGCGTTCATCATCCAACAAAAGAGTGTAGAGTAGTCCTATTATGTGATCATTGTTGAGAGTGTCCACTAGTGAAAGCAGGATCCCTAGGCCTTGCTTCCAAGCATCGAATCTCCGTTTGTTTACTGTTTTGTTGCATGTTTACTCGCTGCCATATTTTATTCAGATTGCTATTACCACTCATATACATCCATATTACTTGTATTTCACTATCTCTTCGCCGAACTAGTGCACCTATACACCTGACAAGTGTATTTGGTGTGTTGGGGACACAAGAGACTTCTTGCTTTGTGATTTCAGGGTTGCTTGAGAGGGATATCTTTGACCTCTTCCTCCCGAGTTCGATAAACCTTGGGTAATCACTTAAGGGAAACTTGTGCTGTTCTACAAACCTCTGCACTTGGAGGCCCAACACTTGTCTACAAGAATAGAAGCACCCGTAGACATCAAGCACTTTTAAGGCGCCGTTGCCGGGGAGAAAGGTAAAAGGTACTCACACTTCGGTTCCAGGTAACAGTACTTTTCCGACGCCATTGTGTGTGTACTCGAAGCTATTTCCTTTAGACTCTGCAATTACATCTTTTTGTTTCTTGTTTTTATTTTTCACTAGTTAGGCATAATGGAAAACAACAAAAAAATTAGTGAGCTTCTTATTCTATTTCCTGATTTAAGACATGGATGGTTTGATGCAAAAATTAAAAAACCTATGGAACCTTATTTACATGATAGTAGCAATGTTATTAGTATGAATGCAATTACTGCTAATGCTATGAAGAAGTCTAAGCTTGGGGAAGCTGGTTTACATAAAAATAATCTTTTTAGCTCCTCGCTTTGGAAGAAATATTTTGTTCGATAATGCTTTATCTCCCATATGCGATAACTTTAATGATGCTTCGGATATTTTAAATCCACCTGCTGAAAGTATTCCGTATAAAATACCTATGAAAATTATTGAACGTGTTATGGATAACCGCTATGAAGGGGATGGAACTGTCCATCCTAGTAATCATTTACTGTTTTTGCATGAATTATGCGGGTTATTCAAGTGTGCAGGTATTTCAATGGATGAAGTTAGAAAGAAATTATTTGTTATGTCGGTGAAGCGGCGCATTGGTATAAACTATTGAAGGACGGGAGCTCTCTTGATTGGAAGGATATTGTGCCTCTATTTTATTCCAAGTTCTATCCTCCAAGTGAAATTCACAAAGATCGAAACCATATATATAATTTTTGGCCTCATGATGGAGAGTATTGCCCAAGCATGGGAGAGATTGAAGACTTTAATGCTCAAATGCCCCAATCATGAGCTTCCGGTAATATCATCATTGATAATTTCTATGCAAGACTTTCTTTTCAAGATAAGACCTTGCTGGATACTACTTGTTCTGGATCATTCACGAGCAATAAAGAAGAGTTTAAAAGGGACCTTCTTGATCGGATTAAGGAGAACGCTGAAGATTGGGAGAACGACAAAGGTAAAGAGTCAGGTATAAATTATGATTATGAATGCATTGAAACTTTTATGAATACGATAAATTTCGAAATATGAGTGCTACTTATGGTCTTGACTCTCGTCTTTGCAAATCTTTATAAAGCCTTTGCTTCTCATTTAGAATTACCTAAAAAGAATTTTGATAAGTATCATGAACCTTTTAAAGAGGCTTGCATGAAGAATGAAATTGTTGTTAATGATTGCAATAAGCATGCTCAAACTCCTAAGAATGCTATTTCCTATAAGCATGTTAATTTTTGTGGAATACATAGACCTTGTGGAATTAATCAAATAGAAGATGAATATTGTATCCATCACAGAAATGAAAAAACTAGAAAGTGGTCTAGAGCTCTAGATGATCTTGGAGAAAAAGTGTGTGCCCTCTATCCTTTTATTTGTGAACTTTGCCATAGAGTTGGTCATTTTAATTTTCAATGCTCCTCCAATGATAATTCAAACCCCATGAGTGCTGCAAATTTGTATTGTGATGATGAAATTATTCCTAATCAGCATGATGAACTTACCTTATTTTTGAAATGTGAAGAGTTATCAAGAAAAATTTCTTTGTTAAATATTAACGATCTTGATATTGATGATGTCCTGCATGGGTGTTTTTCTTATTGCATTAATAATAGCCATACAAATACTTACATACAAAATATTTTAGAAGATGACACCTTGCCAAAATATGATAGGACAGCTGTGTGTTTTCAACTAATTAATGAAAAGGAGGATCCTCCCAAGTTTCTTCTATTGTTTCTAAAAATAAATCAGGTTATGCGGACAAGCCACCCTTCAAGCCTCTTCCTCCTAAAGAAGGGCGAGGAGAGGAAGAAGAAGAGAAGAAGAAGAAGAAGAAGAAGGAAGAAGAAGAAGAAGAAGAAGAAGAAGAAGAAGAAGGAGAATAAAAAGAAAGAGGTAACGGCGTATCCCGCGTGAATGAGATAACGCTAGGTAACCGTAAGTATGTTGCTCCTAATGATTATTGCGATAATGAATCTGAATACGATGATCTTCCTATGCCCTTTACATACATTAGCGATCATGATTTGAATGAGCACACTACCTTTGATATTGGAAATCTCTTTGGTACTGATTATGAAAGTAATGATGATAGCATTATTCATGTCCCCTTAAACGATGATATTGAAAGCTCTAAGCTTGGGGATGTTGTGCTTGAAGATCCTATATTTGAGACTTCTACTTTTAGTGAAAATGATGATATTACATATTCTGGTTTAGATAATTGCTATAGAAATGTTTATGACACATGTTACAATTATCCTTATGAAACTTGTCATAGTTATGATGGGCTTGCCAAAAACAATTCCCTTAATATGCAACTTGTTTACCATGTTCAAATTCTTGATAATAATCTTGCTCCAATTACTATTAATGAGAATAACTCTTCTTATGCCAAAATTAATGATACTTCTATGCATATGAACCATGATAAGGATGTTTTAAGTGACGGGTATATTGTGGATTTCATCAATGATGCTACTGAAAGTTATTATGAGAGAGGGAAATATGGTTATATGCATCTTAATAATATTAAGTTTCCCTCTTTATGTTGAGAATCTTTAAGTTACTCGTGTTTTATCCTCTTATGCTTGCCACTTTGCTCTTCATGAATTCATTTGTGTATAAGATTCTTTTGCATAGGAAGCATGTTAGGCTCAAATGTGTTTTGAATTGCCTCTTGAAGCTCTCTTTTGCTTCAAATACTATTTCTTGCGGGTGCATCACCAAAATTGCTGAGCCCATCTTAATGGCTATAAAGAAATAACTTCTTGGGAGATAACCCATGTGTTATTTTGCTACAGTACTTTGTTTTATATTTGTGTCTTGGAAGTTGTTTACTACTGTAGCAACCTCTCCTTATCATGTTTTTGTGCCAAGTAAAGTTTCTATGTTAAAGTTGATGTTATATTTGGGATCTGCGCGCAGAAACAGCATTGCTGTCTGTCACGAATCTGGGCACAGTTCTCTGTAGAAAATTCTAAAAAATCTGCCAATTTACGAGCGTGATCCTCAGATATGTATGCAACTTTCATTAGTTTTGAGTTTTTCCATTTGAGCAAGTCTGGTGCCATCTCTAAATTCGTCTTTACGGACTGTTCTGTTTTTGACAGATTCTGCCTTTTATTTCGCATTGCCTCTTTTGCTATGTTGGATTTATTTCTTTGATCCATTAATGTCCAGTAGCATTATGCAATGTCCAGAAGTGAAAATAATGATTGTGTCACCTCTGAATGAGTGAATTATTAATTGTGCACTAACCCTCTAATGAGTTTGCTTGAAGTTTGGTGTGAAGGAAGTTTTCAAGGGTCAAGAGAGGAGAATGATATACTATGATCAAGAGGAGTGAAAGCTCTAAGCTTGGGGATGCCCCGTGGTTCACCCCTGCATATTTTAAGAAGACTCAGCGTCTAAGCTTGGGGATGCCCAAGGCATCCCCTTCTTCATCGACAACATCATCAGGTTCCTCCCCTGAAACTATATTTTTATTCAGTCACATCTTATGTATTTTACTTGGAGCGTCTGTATGCTTTTGTTTTTGTCTTTGTTTGAATAAATGATTGTTTGGGAGAGAGACACGCTCCGCTGGTTCGTATGAACACATGTGTCCTAGCTTTTAATTTTCATGGCGAAGGTTGAAACTGCTTCGTTAATTGTTATATGGTTGGAAACGGGAAATGTTACATGTAGTAATTGGTATAATGTCTTGAATAATGTGAAACTTGGCAATTGTTGCGCTCATATAGATCTTGGTTAAGCTCTTGCATCATGTACCTTGTACCCATTAATGAATAATTACATAGAGCTTGTTAAAATTTGGTTTGCATGATTGGTCTCTCTAAGTCTAGATATTTTCTGTTGAGGTGTTTGAACAACAAGGAGACGATGTAAAGTCTTATAATGTTTACAATATGTTTATATGTGAGTCTTGCTGCACCATTTCATACTTGGGTTTGCTTCAAATAACCTTGCTAGCCTAAACCTTGTATCGAGAGGGAATACTTCTCATGCAAATACTTGAGCCAGTATTCATGCCATTTGTGTCCACCATACCTACCTACTACATGGTATTGCTTGAGTGCTACCTTTAAACCATTCAAAATTTATCACCTCTGATTTGTGTCAATGTTTTATAGCTCATGAGGAAGTATGTGGTGTTTATCTTTCAATCTTGTTGGGCAACTTTCACCAATGGACTAGTGGCTTCATCCGCTTATCCAATAATTTTGCAAAAAGAGCTGGCAATGGGATTCCCAGTCCCAAATTAATTAACAAAAATAGACACTCCTCCATGGTATGTGATTGTTGGACGGCACCCGAAGTTCGGTTAGCCATGGCTTGAGAAAGCAAAGGTGGGAGGAGTGTCATCATAATAAAACTAAAATAAAAGGCACTCCTTCATGGTATGAGATTGTTGGAAGGCACCCGAGGATTCGGTTAGCCATGGTTTGTGAAAGAAAGGTTGGAAGGAGTGTCACCCAAAAACAAAATAAAATGGGAGCCGCTCTTTGAAGGTTTGCCTGGCAAGGGGGTTAGAGTACCCGCTACCATTCGTTGACAACAACAAACACCTCTCAAAACTTTACTTTTATGCTCTCTATATGTTTTCAAAATCCAAGCTCTAGCACAAATATAGCAATCGATGCTTTCCTCTTTGAAGGACCATTCTTTTACTTTATTGTTGAGTCAGTTTACCAATTCTTTCTATCTTAGAAGCAAACACTTGTGTGAACTGTGTGCATTGATTCTTACATGTTTACCTATTGCACTTGTTATATTACTTTGTGTTGACAATTATCCATGAGATATACATGTTAAAGTTGAAAGCAACCGCTGAAACTTATATCTTCCTTTGTGTTGTTTCAAAGCTTTCTACTAAGAATTTATTGCTTATGAGTTAACTCTTATGCAAGACTCATTGATGCTTGTCTTGAAAGTATTATTCATGAAAAGTCTTTGTCATATGATTCATTTGTTTACTCATTATCTTCATCATTGCTTTGAATCTCTGCATTTATCTCATGTGCTTTACAATAGTATGATCAAGGTTATGATGGCATGTCACTTAAGAAATTATCATTGTTATCGTTTTACCTGCTCGGGACAGAGAACTAAGCTTGGGATGCTTGATACGTCTCAAACGTATCTATAATTTCTTATGTTCCATGCCACTTTATTGATGATATCTACATGTTTTATACACATTATATGTCATTATTATGCGTTTCGGAACTAACCTATTGACGAGATGCCGAAAGGCCAGTTCTTGTTCTGTTGTTTTTGGTTTCAGAAATCCTAGTAACGAAATATTCTCGAATCGGACAAATCACCGCCCAAATTCCTATTTTTCCCGGAAGCTTCCGGAGCACCGGAGGGACGAGAGGGGAGCCGGGGGGCCCCACACCACCCGGGCCGGGGGCGCGCCCCCACTGTGGTGCGGGCACCCCGTGGCCCTCCGACTCCTCTCTTCGCCTATTTAGGCCTCTCTGACCTAAAAACCGAGAGACCCACGATACGGAGAAAACCTTCCGAGCCGCCGCCATCGCGAAATCAAGATTCGGGGGACAGAACTCTCTGTTCCGCACCCCGGGAGGATTCCCCGAGTCGCCTCCACCGCCTCCACCGCCATCTTCACCGCCATCGCTGCCTCCATGATGAGGAGGGAGTAATTCACCCCCGGCTGAGGGCTCCGCTGTAGCTATGTGGTTCATCTCTCTCTTTATGTGATCTAGTTGAATATCGTCTATGTGCTACTCTAGTGATGTTATTGAAGTACTCTATTCCTCCTCCATGTGTGTAATGGTGATAGTGTGTGCACCGTGTGAGTACTTGGCGTAGGCTATGATTATGATCTCTTGTAGATTATGAAGTTAATTATTGCTATGATGGTATTGATGTGTATTACTCCTCCTACATATGCGTGATGGTGATAGTGTGCATGCTATGTTAGTTCTTGGTGTAATTATGTTGATCTATCTTGCACTCTAAGGTTATTTAAATATGAACATTGCATTGTGGAGCTTGTTAACTCCGGCATTGAGGGTTCGTGTCCTACGCAATGCGTTCATCATCCAACAAAAGAGTGTAGAGTAGTCCTATTATGTGATCATTGTTGAGAGTGTCCACTAGTGAAAGCAGGATCCCTAGGCCTTGCTTCCAAGCATCGAATCTCCGTTTGTTTACTGTTTTGTCGCATGTTTACTCGCTGCCATATTTTATTCAGATTGCTATTACCACTCATATACATCCATATTACTTTATTTCACTATCTCTTCGCTGAACTAGTGCACCTATACACCGACAAGTGTATTTGGTGTGTTGGGGACACAAGAGACTTCTTGCTTTGATTTCAGGTTGCTTGAGAGGGATATCTTTGACCTCTTCCTCCCGAGTTCGATAAACCTTGGGTAATCCACTTAAGGGAAACTTGCTTTGTTCTACAAACCTACCTTGGAGGCCCAACACTGTCTACAGAATAGAAGCACCCGTGAACATCAACCCAGAAAGTATTTGAAGCCCTTGAAGATTCGGATTGGGTGGATGCCATGCATGAGGAACTCAACAACTTCAAGCGCAACAAAGTGTGGACCTTAGTAGAGAAGCCAAAGGAGTGCCGCAATGTTATAGGCACTAAGTGGATATTCAAGAACAAGCAAGATGAGTTTGGAAATATTGTGAGGAACAAGGCAAGATTGGTGGCTCAAGGTTTCTCTCAAGTTGAAGGAATTGACTTTGGAGAGACCTATGCTCCCGTGGCTCGTCTTGAGTCCATCCGTATCCTTCTTGCTTATGCATCGCATCATAACTTTAAGTTACAACAAATGGATGTTAAAAGTGCATTTCTTAATGGTCCTTTGCATGAAGAGGTTTATGTTAAGCAACCCCCGGGGTTTGAGGATCTCAACTTTCCTAACCATGTCTACAAGCTTGATAAAGCACTTTATGGTCTCAAACAAGCTCCTAGAGCTTGGTACGAGCACCTTAAAGAATTGTTGGTAGACCGTGGGTTTGATGTTGGGCTAATCGATCCCACTCTTTTTACTAAGAGGGTTAATGGGGAGCTTTTCGTTTGCCAATTATATGTTGATGATATTATCTTTGGCTCTACTAACAAAGCTTTCAATGATGAATTTTCAAAGCTTATGACCGATAGGTTTGAGATGTCTATGATGGGAGAGATGAAGTTCTTCCTTGGTTTTGAGATCAAGCAATTGAGAGAGGGAACCTTCATCAATCAAGCAAAATATCTCCAAGACATGCTCAAGAGGTTCAAGATGACCGAGTTGAAGGGTGTGGCCACTCCTATGGTCACCAAATGTCATCTTGCTCTTGATCCCAATGGTAAAGAGGTGGATCAAAAGGTATACCGCTCCATGATTGGATCCTTGCTTTACCTTTGTGCATCTAGACCGGACATAGTGTTGAGTGTTGGTGTGTGTGCAAGGTATCAAGTGGCGTGTAACTCACACGTTCGTTGGGAACCCCAAGAGGAAGGTATGATGCGCACAGTAGCAAGTTTTCCCTCGAAAAGAAACCAAGGTTTAATCGAACCAGGAGGAGCCAAGAAGCACGTTGAAGGTTGATGGTCGCGAAATGTGATGCGGCGCAACACCAGGGATTCCGGCTAGGAACCTGCACAACACAACCCAAGTACTTTGTCCCAACGAAGCAGTGAGGTTGTCAATCTCACCGGCTTGCTGTAACAAAGGATTAAACGTATCGAGTGGAAGATGTTTGCAAAGAAAATAAAACAAATAGATTGTATGCTATGTAAAGAATAGGACCGGGGTCCACAGTTCACTAGAGGTGTCTCTCCCATAAGATAAAGCATGTTGGGTGAACAAATTACGGTCGGGCAATTGACAAATAGAGAAAGGCATAACAATGCATATACATGACATGGTAAATATAGTGAGATTTAATCCGGGCATTACGACAAAGAACATAGACCGCCATCCAACTGCATCTATGCCTAAAAAGTCCACCTTCAGGTTATCGTCCGAACCCCTTCCAGTATTAAGTTGCAAAGCAACAGACAATTGCATTAAGTATGGTGCGTAATGTAATCAACAACTACATCCTTAGACATAGCATCAATGTTTTATCCCTAGTGGCAACACACATCACAACCTTAGAACCTACTGTCACGATCCCAGATTCAATGAAGGCATGAACCCACTATCGAGCATAAATACCCCCTCTTGGAGTTAAGAGCAAAAACTTGGCCGAGCCTCTACTAATAACGGGAGAGCATGCAAGATCATAAACAACACATAAACAATAGATTGATAATCACCATAATCATAGTACTCTCTATCCATCGGATCCCGACAAACACAACATATAGTATTACAGATAGATGATCTTGATCATGTTAGGCAGCTCACAAGATCCAACAATGAAGCACAACAAGGAGAAGACGACCATCTACTGCTATGGACCCATGGTCCAGGGTGAACTACTCACTCATCACTCCGGAGGCGATCATGGCGATGAAGAGTCCTCCGGAGATGAATCCCTCTCTCCGGCAGGTGCCGGACGATCTCAGAATCCCCGAGATGGGATTCGCGGCGGCGTCTCGGAAGGTTTTCCGTATCGTGGCTCTCGGTCGGGGGTTTCGCGACGGAAGCTTTAAGTAGGCGGAGGGTCAGCGGGGGGCCACACGAGGGGCCCAGGGATAGGTCGGCGCGGCCAGGGCACCGGCCGCCCACCTGGCCTCCTCGTGGCCCCACTTCGTTAGGTCTTCGGTCTTCGGAAGCTTCGTGCAAAAATAGGACCCTGGCGAAAGTTTCGTCCAATTCGAGAATATTTCTTTACAAGGATTTCTGAAACCAAAACAACAGAACAAGCGGCTCTTCGGCATCTTGTTAATAGGTTAGTTCCAGAAAATGCATAAATATGACATATAATGTGCATAAAACATGTAGGTATCATCAATAAAGTGGCATGGAACATAAGAAATTATCGATACGTTGGAGACGTATCATCAAGCTTCTCCTAAGGAGAGCCACATGATAGCTCTCAAAAGAATCTTTCGATATTTGGTTGATACCCCAAGATATGGTATTTGGTACCCCAAGGGCTCAAGCTTTATTCTCAATGGATATACCGATGCGGATTGGGCGGGTGACAAGGATGATAGGAAATCAACTTCCGGGGCTTGCCAATTCCTTGGTAGGTCCTTGGTGTGTTGGTCTTCTAAGAAGCAAAATTGTATATCTCTCTCCAGCCGAATAATATGTTGCCGCAAGTGGATGCACTCAATTGTTATGGATGAGGCAAACTTTAAAGGAATACGGTGTCATTTGTGACAAAGTGCCTCTATTATGTGACAATGAAAGTGCCATCAAGATTGCCTATAATCCGGTGCAACATTCAAGAACGAAGCATATTGAGATCCGGAATCACTTCATTAGGGATCATGTTGCCCGTGGTGATATTGAGCTCATCTATGTTCCTACCAAAGATCAACTTGCCGACATATTCACGAAGCCTCTTGATGAAGCAAGGTTCTCTTATTTGAGGAATGAGCTAAATATCATAGATTCAAGGAGTATAGCTTGACCATCTTGCAAACACACCTTTGTCTCAAAACTTTATTTGGTTTAGATGTGGGCATGGAAATAGGGGGAGTGCGGTTTAAACTATTGAGCTATCCCTCCCCCATAATGCCAACATTAAATAAAATCATTCTCTTTATATCATATAATGATATGTGAGCTTCAATGATGAGTAGTGGTTTTGGGCCCAAGATATATCTTCGCGGTGCCATGCCATAACACTCATATATGGTGGCCTAGGCCACCACACTCTTCTTCGTGAAGAGTTGGAGTTGTTTGGATTTTCATTGGATCTTTTTGACATCTCCTTGTTTATGGGAAATCACTCATTTTTGGTCTTTAGTTGCATCTTTTGCAAAAATGAGTGATCATGTACCATCTCACAGTTTGGCGTATCTGTCCTAAGCCTATCTCATCTAAGACATATCCTTCACCTTTCTATTGTCTCAAGTTCCTATCAAAATCATCGTGTCCGTGTCAAAATCCTGTTTTTAGACACTGTTTCCTGCTCCACCGGAAGTTCCGGTCGTCTCGACCGGTACTTCCGGCTGGTATCCTATCTCCTGGCCCATCCGGCTCGTGTTCTAACAGGCTGGTTCCTGCGAGACCGGAAGTTCCGGCTCCAACGAGCGGAACTTCCGGCCTTAAGTGACCAGTATATAACTGGGCCGAACGGGTGAGCAGTTCCTTCTTCCTCAGTTCCCCTCTTTCCAAGATCTATTTGGTGGTGCTCTTCCCCTGTGACGGCTGCTGCTCCTCCGGCCAGATCTCTCTCCTCCGCGACCTCCGCCGGATCGGCTCCGTGAATCGGCATCCACTCCCTCTCCTCTCCCATGGCCCCTCCCGGTTTGTGCCCTCTCCCTCTCTATGTGTGGGTAGACCTCACTAGATGAAATATAGGGCATACTCTAGGCAATGCTATGGTAGAACATCTCTAGATGCCCTTCCCTGACTAGAACATGCTTAGGATGTTGTTGTGATGTGGATTATCAAGTCATGGCCTCAGATCTGGTGAGAAGTTGTGCTGTTTTTCGAACAGCCGGATGTTCCGGCTCCAAGGGCCGGAACTTCCGCCTCGGGGCGGAACTTCCGCCGGTTCTCACCGGAACTTCCGGCCTGGCGAGTTTTTCTGCATTTGCTCAATATCCTGTGCAGGCTCTAGTTCTTTGTTCTCCTTGTCCTTGTGCACTCTTGTTTCATACCTATCATGCTGTCTCCATCCCAGGTTCTTCCAAGAAGAGGAACAAAGATTTCGTGGACGAGATTGAGGAAGTTTTTGAGCAAACTAGGCCCACCAAGCTCACCGCTCGTCAGCAAGCATCTCAAAGGCAAAAGACACCCGCTGCTCGGGGCAAGAACATCCATGTATCCGTGAAGAACATGCAATATCCTGAGTACAAGGAGATCCGTGACTTGAACCCGTACCTCACGCCTCGGAGCAATCGGGTTAAGGATAAGCGCTTCCACAACAAGACCCAAGAGGAAATCTTCTATGAAGTGTATGTGCCATTCAAGAAGGGGGTAACCCCTCAACATGCTATTGACACCGGCAAGATGGCCGCTTCGAAGTACTTTGCCGAAGCATATGCTATGTGTGGAGAGTTTGGGCTCTATCCCATAATGGAGCTCACCAAGGAGTATGATGTGGAGATGATCCATCAATTCTATGCCACCGTCCATTTTGACACGGATGAAGCTAAAACTTTCCGGTGGATGTCTCATGAGAAGCTTCTTGAGTCTAACTTGGCGAAGTTTGGGGATGCCCTTGGATACCCTCGCCTCCCGGGCGTTGATGCGAATGGTTGGAGGTGCCACGACAGTTCTTTTTCTCAACCAAAGGAAGTGCTGGAGCCTCTCTATATCAAAGGTTGGGGCATTCCGGGCAAGAGTGCGGATCTTCTCCCTACATGGGACATCATGCTTAGGGTCTACCGGGAAACCATTGGACCAAAGGGTGGCAACCTTGATGAGCTGCACTTATATGAAGTCGACCTTATGGCAAACTCCTTTGCAAAGAGGGGCCCGGTGAGAAGCTTGATGTGATGGACTACATCTACAATGAGATGTGGACATGTGTTATGGAGAAGAAGCTTCCCGCCTTTGCTCCGTACATTATGAAGCTCATTGAGGACACTTGGGTGGGTACTTGTCAGACTTCCCTCATCCACTCCATTCCTCTCAACGTCACTATGCATGATGTGAAGGTTCTGAGGACCAAGCGCCACAACTCTCCTATTGAAGATGTGCCTCCCAAGGATGAGAAGCCACCTAGCTGGGCTTCTAAGCTTGCTCGCCGCATGAGTCAGATCTTTTGCCTCACCGCTGCAGTCAACCGCCGCCAGTATCAGCAGCACGCAGAAGCCAAGAAGTCTCGAGTTCGTCAGAAGAGCATCATGAGGGCCCTTGAGGTGGAAGTGTCTCCTCCTGGATCCGAGGAGAATATCACTCCGGAGGCTGAGTGGATTTCTCAGCACCTCTTCCTCCGGATGGGCTTGAGATCGAGTCTCCTCCACACACTCCACCCTACCCCGGCGCTCCATCGGATCTTCCTCCCGGCTGGGCTAACGCCGACCCTTGGGACGTGTAGTTTCTCTTTTTCCCTTTTTGGTGCCTTGGTGCCAAAGGGGGAGAGTGAGACCTTCTAGGTTGCTCTCCGGTGGGTATTTGCATGGGGGAGTCACAAGCTCGCATTTGGCTTTGATTTTTATCGCTTGTGATTCTATTTGTCTCTATGTCGTCTATCTATGTGGTTGAACTATGTCCTTAGTTAATTTGGCTTGTAAAACTTTATCTATGTGGATGGTTATCTCCGTTTATGTGTCTTCCATGGTTATCTATATGTGCATGATTCTATTATCCATATGCTTATCACTATAATGTATTGCTAACCCTTGGAAGACGGATGCTAGATATAGGGGGAGCTTCCTATACCCCTATGCTCATATCTAGGGGGAGCTCCTCTATATTCATTCCTTGCAAATACGTGTGTTGTCATCAAACACAAAAAAGGGGGAGATTGAAAGAACATTTCCCGCCCTTTTGGGTTTGATGTCAACACTAGGTATTTATTTATGTGTGTTGATGTAGACAGGTACAGGTTTTCGATAAACATTGTCGATTGGTAAAGTGGAGTGGTAATTCTGAAGCTATGAAGGTTTTCTAGTTCGGCGGAAGTTCCGCCAACGCCGGAAGTTCCGCCCTTCTGCGAAGGCCTTCGACATCATTCTATTCAGTTTTCCTTCTCGGCCGGAAGTTCGGTGAAGATGGCCGGAAGTTCCGGTCCGGAACTTCCGCCCAACTTCGGACAAGTTCCGAAAGTCGGCAATTGTGGCTCAGTATGTTCCCGTAAGGTTTTCGCGTTATTTCGGAACTTGGCCGGAACTTGCCGGAACTTCCGGTCCCCGGAAGTTCCGCCGGTTCCGCCCTAGTTCCGCCCGCACCATTTTGACAGGTTGCCTGACGAAGATGCCCAGCGGAAGTTCCGGCTCTCCTAGCCGGTACTTCCGGTGGCCGAACTTCCCTCCCGGCCGAACTTCCGGTGTTACGAGAAATGGTCCAAACGGATCGAGAGCTCCAATCATATAAATAGCTCTCTTTTCCAACGGGACAAGTTGCTCAATTATTGCACAAGAAATCTGCCAAGCTTCACCACCATTAGAGCCACCTCAAGAAACACAAGATTTGCAAGATCTCCTTCCTCCCCCAACCAAAGCTCTTGATCTTTGGGGATTCGAAGGAGAAGCCACCGATCTACATCCTCACCGAAGCGTTCTTCATTTCCCCTCACTTGTTTGAGGGATCTCATGCTAGTGTTCCTATTTGGTTCCCTAGTTGATTTGTTGTTGATGTGTTGTTGTTGATTGTTGTATTGTTACAGATTTGGGAGCCTCCAATTCAGTTGTGGATGTGTGCCCCAAGAACCTTGTAAAGGCCCGGTTTCCGCCTCGAGGAAATCCCTTAGTGGAAGTGGGCTAGGCCTTCGTGGCGTTGCTCACAGGAGATCCGAGTGAAGCCTTCGTGGCTGTTGGTTTGGCTTGCGTAGCAACCACACTCCTCCAAACGTAGACGTACCTTCTTGCAAAGGAAAGGAACTACGGGAATCATCTCCGTGTCAACGCGTGCTACACTCTCGGTTACCTCTATCCCACTCTATCTCCTATATATTGCGTAGCTATATCTTGCTTAGTTGATAACCTTGTCATATAGGTAAATTCACTTAGTTGCATATCTAGAGAATTTACCTTTGTGTCAAACCTAAATTGAAAAAGAACTAAAAATTGGTTAGCACCTATTCACCCCCCCTCTAGGTGTGGCATAATCCTTTCACACACGCTTTAGCTAGAAGGTGTGAGTTTTCAGTAGATGCCGTGTGGCGTGGTTCTCCTCCGGAGTGCATCCGTAAGGACATTTGTAATGACATTATGATTATTTGATCAATAAAGCTCACGGTTTTCTGTCAAAAAAAAAAAAGTAGGTGGTGGCCCGTAAGGTATTTCTCATACTCCTTTCGTCTAAAAATATGTGTCTTAGTTTTTTATTAAAAATATTTTTTTCCATGCAAAAAAATATATAGATATATCTATATTTAAAAAGAAATAAGGCGCTTTATTTTAGGCGAAACGAGTAGTACATTTCAAAGATCCAGTTGATGCCTCGAGGTCAGCGTGCACGCATATTCTTGTGTTCACAATTTTCTCTAGGAGTGCTGTACAAAAGTTGACTTTCTGATTTGTAATAGCGAGCAGATAACATTTTATAGTCTTCCCTCGGTCGGGTTATTGAGAATGACCGAGAATGAAACTGACACGATCAACGATCACCTTCTCCTCTTCGCGCCGAGTAGGCACGCACAGAAGGACAACCACACGAGCACGCCGACGGCGGAGTAAACGAGCAAGCTCCCCTGCACGGTGACGGAGGTGGCACCATACACCCACGCGAAGCTCGACAAGATCGCCGCGCTGACCGTCCTGTTCACCGCGGCTGCCGCCGCCCTCAGCCACCGCGGGCAGCAGCCGCCGCCGCGGGACAACGACGGCGCGTCCGCCCAATGCACAGGCCCGAGCGCGATCCACACCAGCGCCATCAGCGAGAACAGCATGGTCGCGGACATGCCCCTCGACCGCTTCAGCTGCTCCTGCCGCCGGGTCATCATGCCGCTGCGGTTGAGCGGAGAGTGCAATGGCGCGCGCCTGGTGCAGCCGCCCGCGAGCGCGGTGACCAGCAGCAAGCCGAGCTCCACGAGGACGAGTGACAGTGAGAAAGACATCACGACGACGAGGCCGAACGCCACGAGCGCTCTGGGCATCTGCCGCGCCGACGCGACCCCGACGTCGCGGAACGCGCGCTGCACGTAATGGGACATGGACCCGATGCCGGACGCCTGCTGGAAGACCTTGGCGACGAGCGCGCTCACGACGGCGCGACGGAGCGGCTCCGTCGGCCTCGCCGCCAACTCCCGCCATATCGCGCGCTCGTCCTTCCACCGGCTACGTGTCCCCGACGTCTTCACCGTCTCTTCGCAGACGTCGTGCGGCGTGCCGAGCTCGGCTTTGATCTCGAGCAGACGGAGCTCGGCCTCCTCCAGCGTGGCGGACGTCCTGGAGAGCACGCGCCGGGCCTCGGCCACCTGGTCCTTGGCCACGAGCCAGCGAGGCGAATCCGGCATGAGGAGGACGGCGCAGCCAAGCAAGGCCGGAATGGCCGTGCTGGAGGCTACGATCACTCGCCAGGCGAGGTGCGCCGGGAGTCTCAGCAGACCCGTGGAGTAGCAGAGGGAGCCGAGGATGCAGCCGATGTACACGAGGCCGTCCGGGTGAGAGGTGAGGGCGCCGCGCAGCGAGGACGGGCTGAGCTCCACGGCGTAGGCCGGCACGATCATGAGCGCCATGCCCATGCCCACGCCGTTGACGAAGATGCCGCCCGTGAACGCCGCGAGGTCGACGGCGAGGCCCCTGGCGAGCGCGCCCGCGCAGAGCAGCGCGGCGGAGAGGAGCACGGTCCGGCGGTCGCCGATGAGGAGCTGCGCCCCCACGGCGGCGAGCGCGCCCATGAGGGAGGAGACCAAGACGGTGCACGCCAGGAGCTTCAGGTCGGCCTCCGCCAGCACAGCCGTGCTGCTCACCATTGCCAGGTCTGCATCATTGACACGAACTTGCAAACTGAACAGAGTGGCAATGGAAAACACAGAGCCATATAGACTTGCATTCTTCGAGGTTGGTCCTCACCGTAGCCCAAGAAGAGGGGCGTGGCAGTCGAGAGCACGGCCGTGGCGACCGCATACTTGTTCACAGACACAGGGCGTCTCGTGGCCTTCGCCATGTCCGGGAGAATTAGGCCGGCTCCGGCGATCCTTTTGACGGGTACTCTGCACATCGATCGTGAGATCACGTAAGAATGTCAGGTCAAGGACATGAGAGGCGTGAGCAGCGTGGGAATTGTTAATCGAACAGCTCCTTTGATCGCGCTGCGTGGATGCCATCTCAAGTTCTGAACACAATAGGGGTATCAGAGTACTATATCTACTGCTGCTTCAGAAAAAAGTCAATTTTCACAACGAACTGGATCCAAAGAAAGAGATGTGAATGCTGGCTCTGCCATTTTTCTACAAACCGGAATAAGATGGATGCAAAAAAAAAGGGGGGAAAGAAGTGAAATTGGGGGAGAAGCGCATGAACAATCTTTATTCTGAAGAAGATGATAGTTCAGACAGCATTTCAGAAGGGAGATATGTACCTGGATCAAGCACGACAAATTATCTCTCAGCTACAATCCTCTTCATTTGCGCAAGGTAAATCTCTGCACGCGAATCCACCTTTGGACATCACATATGGTTGATCCCTTTCGTGGCGCCTTCTTGAGAAGGTGATGAACTACACGGCAAGGATTTAGGAAGGCAGAGTTCCAACCTGTCTCATGTCCACCTTGTCATCTCCATGGGTAGTTCTCCGTCTGAGTGAGTGGCGCGGCTGCAGTAACCATCCAACGAACTCCTCCTGAAACTAAGCATCACACGCCCAAGAGACTCTCTCCCAAGTGGTTGGCTGTAACGGCTAGCCGAATTACCAGGGAACAACCTAGAGCAAGTACTACTATGACCTGAGAACGTCCGTTGCAATAAGACCAGGTCAGAGATAATATCATACACTGAGTACTACCCTATACGCACTACTTCAAAAGGAAGACTTAAAAAGGATACCATTGCGATTTGCCATAAACAACTTTGCCGCTGCGCTGGGGATTGATCTTCTCATGTTCACCGGAGTCCCCCGCATGACATGTATGCACCGTGCTTGATCTGCATACTTTGGCAGAGTCCTACGCTTCCAGCATATGTGAAGAAAGTGCCCAAGATATCCTCTACTTGGATGATTTTGGGGAAATAGGAATGCGCGACAAAGGACAGCGCCGTATGGCCCATAGTTATTTTGGAAAAATAGAATGCAGAAGAAGTAATTTTGGAAAAATAGAATGCAGAAGAAAGCCAGGAATCAACTAAAACTAAATGGACGCGCAGGAATCTAAAGTAAATTATAACCGGGTATAAAATGGAATGTTTCCAACCGAGCAACACAGATTAACAGTACAATGGTATGGCCTCCATGTAGCTTAAACTCCACCCAGTACAATGGTATAAGATACCAACATCATAAGAGTACCAGCTATCTCGTTCAGTTCCGATTTTGAACTGGTAAACGACTGCATATGACAACCCTGTTCATGATAACGATAAGCGGACGACCATTCCTCAGAAGATGCCACCGCTTGATGCTGTCCTGATGATCTGGAAGAGAGCTGCATGCAGAGGAGAGTCGGGAGGACAGTCAGTTCATGAAAAACAAATGCAGCAAAAGAAGTTCAAATTGTTGCCAATGCTATGATGAAGACCCATATATAGCTGCAAGGTTTTTCATTCGCAGGGCAAGTTTTTTACAAGAGATCGCTTCTATCCATCTAGAACATATATGAGCCTAAACTTGAGTGACAGAAGGCATCATTGGACCGTTTTTATATTTCCATAGTTCTTAAATGTGAATCCAAGGTTGCATATTTTATTGAAAAAAATATTGCCTGGCATCAGATTAGAGTAGTGAATGCAATATGTGTGGTAGTATTAGTTGTCAACAACCCATCTGAGTAAATAATCAAAACATATTGCAACCAATCCAGCAGATTACAGCTTCTAACCTTTTTAAAAAAAGGATACACTAATAAAAAAAGATATAAAGTAATACACCAAGTATTCAACAAAAATTTGAAAACAAATCAATGGTGTAAATTGTAACTACCAATAACTCACTACTATCATACTGCTTTAATATTGCCAGTTCGGTTCTGTGCAAAGATCGCAGTTTAGCACACAATTACAATTTCTGTTCTCGACAAAGATAGCAGTTTATAGCAATCCAATTTTGGAAATAAAACATACGAGCTCTGTGAAAATAAAAGGATAAGCATGATAGTTTGCTATGAATAAGAACTTGCAGGAATTGCATTTTAATTTGTTAAGATATTTAGAAGAAAAAAAGTTCAGAGCTGTTTTGGGTGGTACTGAAACATCACAAATGCAGAAACTTACATGACCCAACAACAACGAAGACAAAAAATCCGAGCACAATAGGTGCAACAGGATAATCATTTCCTTTCTTGACCGTCTCAGGAACAGAGCCCCTCTTGGTGATATTCTTCTCAAACCGTGCAATCTTCCGATCAGCCACACGTCTCGAGGTAGTCTGCAGAAAAGAAATAGAAATGCAACAGAACATCAATATAAAGTTATACTATAAGAACTGAATTTGTATAATGTATCAATGAAATAGCATCCATAATGATGTTAAATAGTTTCAAGACACAGAACACAATAACATTAAGAATGGTATGTTAAACTATATATAACACTATGTACAACATTATATAATTCCATACTCAATGCCAGTAATTTAAAACAACTGAACTTTTAGCTTTTCATGAAGACTAATCAAAAGGTAGGCCCCTATGATGCCATCACGAGCTAACTGATACCGATTTGGAACCCTAATTAACACCAGTACCTAATTGTTAGATCGTATCTGCAATAATTAACCCAAAATACAAGATACCTAAGTAATAAACCAACTATAATTAAAAATATTATGCATTAGAAGCTGTAAAAGGCCAGATGCGGAAGCAGTATACGAGATAATTGCACGCCAATGTATACTCGGTCGACGTGGCAAAAGTATTCTATAGTGGTAAGCATCAAGTGAGAAAAGGAATCCATAATAGAATTGTTCAATGTCATTGACCAAATAAGATGGTTATCTTCTGTTTCTTTTTTTTTTTGTTGAGATTCCAAAATGCACAAGCGTCACGTTTCGGACACCCAATAGTTTATTACAGATAATACCGATTGGACTGCCCAATATAGATCCACCGTGGCCTACGTGACACCCTCATCGAGTCATCGACCATTATTTATATATTTACTACAGATAATACCGATTGGACTGCCCAATATAGAGCCACCGTGGCCTATGTGACACCCCCATCGAGTCATCAACCGCTATTAGATATAAGTGGCACTTGCGGTAATTATATTCCAATTTTGGCACCAAACAAGACGATCCTCTCAGCGGTCTGCGGCAGATCTAACGGTCCACATCAGGCGGGGGCAAGGAGGTGAACCGACAGTCGCCACCGCTTGACATCTTTTACACAGGTAATGATAATGCAGAAACTCGTCCAGAATAGGCATAGACGATTCATTATAATCCAGACAATTTGACCTCTCCCTGGTTTACTAGTAAAGGCTAAGCTTGAAATTTTGCAAGGCGGCAATAAGAGCTAACACTCATGAGAACTCATCAAGCGTTGCAGTGAAAACAAAAACTAAGAATGTATAGAACTAGAAGATGCCATCAACATCGTATAACACCAACTACATATGGCATAGATCTAAAAGCAGAACTCGTGTTTTCACTTTATCAACATTTTCGCAAAGACAACGCCAAGGTTTCGTTGTCTGGTTTTGATGAAATCTATGCCAAGACGGCAAGCATAGAAAAGAGATAGTACTAGGTAGTAATAGAAAAGAGTATCCTGCAAAAAGCACACAGCCTTTTAAAAAGCTAGATCCTTCTAGAGCGAATGTTCTTCCGTAAAAAAAACAGGAGAGAATCTACCGATATAATACAATACTAGCATATCCATTAGCAGTCAGGTGCTGTCCACGGAAAGCCAAAGCTAAACCCTGGATTCCACCGATCGGGCATGGAAGCACGCGGCGTCGGCCTGCGGAAAGGGGCCACGATCAAGCGGCACGCCGGATCTGCACCGACGCCGCCGCTCCGACGAGTAACGTCGAGAATCGGAGATTCCTCTAGCAGCAGAAGCGACTAGGGGAGAGGACGGGAGGAGGGGAGGGGGAGGAGGCGTGCTAACCATGGCGACGGTGGTGGGATCGTCGCCGACAATCGGGACGCGGCGGTGGGCGGACGACGGAGTGGATCAGAGGAGTGGAGGGGGGCCCTGCTGCTGAGGAATTTGCGAGATGGCGACGGGCGTCCGAGAGCGAGGCTGGAAGCGCTGGGTGGTCCGAGGCCGGTCGGGCTTTATTTGCGTCGAGGCGTGCGGTGCGGCCGGACTGGGCTGCGTGTCAGCCGTGACGCGGTGTGGGGCTGTCAGCGATCAACAGCTAAGGTCGAAATCAATGCTCAGAGATATCCTTGCTGCTAGAACTTCGTCCAGAGGCTAGAGCCCGGTGGGCGGTGGCTGTTGTCCCTCATTTGGTTTGTTTCGAAGATGGCACAGATACATCACCACCCAAACACCCCCCCCCCCCCACCACCCCCTACACACACCACCAACATGTCCATTTCCGCACATCGGCGAGAGGCATATATCATCGACATCGGTAAGCAGTGGCAGCTCGATGGTGCCGTCGTACAGAGGTAATTTTGACATTCCATGCCCATCACTCTTTGCGCGTAGAGGGAGGATGCCAATTTTATTCACGAATCCTAGTGTCTACTGATGCCCGGATCGTTGGACGTGGGTATGGGTTGGTGGTTGTGTACATGGATTTCATAGGGCGGGGTACCACGACATGTTGCCTACTCCCTGCCCAGTCCACGTTCCAACTTTCTCAAAGAGGCAACACTTACAGTCTTACTAAACCTAGCCTCTTTGTTTTTCGCCAGACGCATCTTCCTTTGACCCTTGGCCTACGCATGCACACAACGGTGTCGGTGAGACAGCTACCCGACAATGTTGCTAGAGGTGCTCTCTCTCCCTCTCTCTCTCCTCCTTGACTAGAAGGCAACACGGACACGGTCTGCGGCCCTCCCCAACACTCTACCTCCTTAGCAACATCAACCCTCTACCGGCCCGGCTCCGCTGCCCTTAGTTGATGTATATATTTATGTAATGTTCATTTTGGAAGTAGTTCCATGGGTACCTGGGTATCCAGCTGGTATAGATATGGGCAGAAAAATGCCCATGGATACCTCCGCGCCCGCAGAACAAGCATGCTGATTGATATGGGAATGGCTATGGATTTGCTCTGCTTGGCTAGATCCATCCCATTGACGTCCTTAGTTATAATGGAGGCCGTTTGGGTTGTGGAGGACAATGTTCTACTTAAAATGATAGCTAACCCTTATGATATTAGGATAGAATTTGAAAATTTATGAGAAGGTTATTGAGCATCCATGAGGGGAGGGGAGGACCGTATGTTCCCATTAGGTTATGCACTCTGTAGGACCATGGTCTTTTGGAAATGTGTTGATTTCAAATGTGTGGGCGCTTGCTTGTTGGGAATAAGGATGTTAGGAAACGGTCATTTGCGGTTCCATTTGTTGCGCTAGGGTCTTGTCATTGTCATAATGAATATGGGTTGTTTTTCATTGATTTACGAAATGAGTGGTGGGGCATATCGGCTACCACGTCTAGAAGAGAAGACCAGGATTACACATAATTAACCCTTTGGGTGAACGATAACTTGGTGGGGACGTAAATTCTCTCCATTATTTCACAAATGGAAATATATCTATGTGACGTGGCAAGAGAGGGTTTACAACATCCAATATAAACTCATTTGTTAAAATTTGTGGCATTAAACCCCGATATAGGTACGCATTAGACATGCCCAGATCGAACATTGGATCCCTAAACAAGTTTGTTGGGAACGTCTAAAACAGGCAGACTCGTCGGGGCAGGCATGAGAAATAAGGTTGCATTTCGTTCAGTTGAGCCCTCATCTACCCCCTCACACTCTCACATCTCATGTTTCCACTATCCTCCCACCCCACCCCTCGGGCTCTCACCGGCTTGAAGCTTCCTAACTAGCATGTAAGCGATGACCCCTCTCCGATGAGTGGTGGTAGTCGGCGGAAGCGGTGTTCTTTCCCTTTTAATTTAGAGTTGTGGTCTACATTCTCCTCACCATTTTCTCCATGGTTGGTGCAAGCAAGCTCAAACCCTAGAGTTTATTAGCTTGGATCTGTAAGGTTGTGTTCATGCTTATGTACTAGATGTGTGTGCTGATAATTCTTGTATGCATGTGTAGTAGTTTGATCTGTCCGGAAATGCGATTGAGGCTTGTATGCTAGTTTATCCATTACATGTTGGATCTACACGTTTCATTCCAAGCGTGTTGTGCAACTGGAGTAACAAGGATTGAATTGTCTCGAAGAGGGGTGGAACATATATGATGTGGTACATGTAAATTAAAGGATGATCATCGATAAGATGGTTAGTTTTACACATGTCCGTTAAAATCCTTTCACAAATTGTTCCCTCATGCATAGCAACGTGATATGCTTAATTGCTTATGCTGTGTTTGGATGCATAGAAAGTTGGCATGTAATTGAATTGGACTAAGATTCCAAATCCGAGACGTTGGATGTGTTTGGAATTTGATGTTGAAATCAAATGGTGTAACCAATTCTAAATCCTGTTTGGATGTACAAAGTATGGAATTTTATATTTTGTTGAATTTGCACAATTTTAAACATAAAAATAAACCATGTATTTCCTGTTCAATCTCAGGGCTCGCCGTAGCAGGGCCGGATGAGGGGCTCGCCGGAGCAGGGCCTGATGAGGGGCTCAGCGGAGGGGAGAAGGGCGCCGGGGCGAGTCGGGAGTCGGCAGCGTGCGCAGGGCATGCGGCGGCGTGCGCAAGGGCGAGTCGGCGGCGGCCGCGAGGAGGGAGATGGGAGGGAGCCGGAGGGAGAAGGGCGCCGGGGCGAGTCGGTGGCGGGCGCGAGGAGGGAGTCGGCGGCGTGCGCAGGGGTGAGTCCGCGGCGGCCGCGAGGAGGGAGACGGGAGGGGGCCGGAGGGAGGCGGGGCAGGGTCGAATCGGCGGAGACGGGAGGGAGGCGGCGGCGGGCACGAGGTGGCCGGGAGGGAGGCCAGAGAGAGGCGGCGGGGCAAGGTGGCGGGAGGAGGCCGAGAGGGCGGCACGAAGAGACGGGAGGAGGGGGCGGCGGTGGGGGGAAGACGGCGAGGCAGCTTTCCAGCCTTTCCGAGGGTGAGACCTCGGAAAGTTGGGCCTCTCTATTTGCACGGGAGGTGGGGGCTCGGAATTTAGTCATCTTTCCACATAGCAATTCCGAGTCCAGTCCAAACGGCAGAATTTGCAGAATTGGGCCAAATTCCAATTCCACGCCCACTTTCTATGCATCCAAACACAGCAGTTATGTTAGTAGCGTGCAACGGTGATTACCAGCTTGTCCAAATGATGCATGCTTCACATTGTAGATAACATGCACACGAACAGGCCCATTGCATCTCACACAAACTGCAAAGAATGGTCCCAGCCCAGTGGGCTTAAGGCTTAAACCCCTACCGGATTCCGCGGCTCCACGTACGCCGTAAGATTCTCCCTTCGTCCTCATCCAAACCCCAACCGAATCAATCAATCCGACATCCCCCACCGCCGCAGATAAAAATCCAAACAATCGAAGCCCTCCGTACACTCCCATGGCGCTGCAGCTGCTGCTGCCGCCGCCGCCGCCGTTCGCGGCGCTCGGCCTCCCCTGCCGCCTATTCCCCGCCGCGACCGCCCAGCGCGCCCGCTTCGCCGCCGCCTTCTCGCTCCAGACCAACGTGCGCCTCCTCAAGCCCAACCGCCGCTCCCGGCGCTCCCGCTACCCCTACTACGACCAGGACGACGAGGAGGAGGAGGAGGAGGAGGACGAGGACGACGAAGACAGCGAGGTGAGCTCCCCCACTGCCGCTAACTTGTTCTTTGTCAGAGTAGGCTTTTGCAGCTTCACTGCTTGGCTGGTTCGTGCTATAGCAGAAATGCAAACTGTGCTCTTGCTTGGTGTATTCGTTACTCGTGGTAGAAGTAAGAAAGCTATGCGTTCCTCAGATCGTAGTTAAGCTACACAACCTGTTGTACTACCATTCATCAGCGGTTGGTATAGTCATGGGAGAAATGCAAACGCTGCTCTCGTTTGGTATATTCATCATGGGAGAGGTACAATAAGTCGTCGACCAACGGTTCAAAATAATTTGTCCTACTACTATTCATCAGCTGATTATGATTTCAAATGTGCTCGTCACAGGAGACCTTAACCGAAAAATTTCCTAGCATATAGTGTGCTGTATTAATAGCTGGCTTTATGCCTCTTCAAGATTTGACATACACTAATCAAGGGGATACATATAGCCTTTGTGCCTCTTGTAGGATTTATACTTATAGTACACAGTTCTGGTGGACAATTTGGATGTTTGTCTCCCTGCGTGTTCCATTTTGGCTCTGTATCCTGCGCTTCATCACATCACAAGTACCGCGTAATGTGGCACAGCTGGTACATCCTAAGCACTTGATAACGTGGCACAGTTGACATTTTTGTTTTTAGTGCAAGAACTTGGTTGATCCTCCGTAAAGACTATTGCCGACAAAGCACGAGAAATCATGCATTTCTTGTTACCGTTGAACCCTCCTGAAAAATGGTCCGAGATTTGCTGGGAGAGCCATAGCATATTGACCAAACTCATCTAGCTATTCGTGGTTTCAGTTACGTCAGGTGCTTTTGTACTCTCTTTTTTTTTCCTCCTTTGAAGACGGCACTCCCGTGCTGACATTGCAAACAACAAACGCTTCAAAAGGATATTCTACTATAAAGTGTTTGATTCCCCCTTCATGTACTAACAACAATTAATGCTCACATGTTTTACTATTTTAAATGGACGTTATAATTAACAACTGTTCATCAAAATCCATAAACATATAGGATTTTTTTAGATGTTTTACACTGTATGCGGTGTTGACATACAGCTAATATTATTATATCTTTGGATGTTGCGTTAGAATTATCTATTATACAGAATTTTGAGCTCAAATAAATACACTCGCTTTTGTTTGTCTGCTCATAGGACAATTATTAAAAACTCACTATTGCAGCATATCTTACGTTATATTGCATTATTACTCTTTTCAGGATGATTTATCAGGTTTGGAGTATCCTGGTGTCCTTTATACAAACAACCCTCGTGCTCCCAGCAAGAGAGCAGGTATCTTTAAGTTATGCGAAATTTCTGAAAAACAGTGGTACCGTGTATTGAAACTCTATATGTCCATGCTTCAGGACGACAAACACCACTGGTAAAAGAGAATTGGGAAGGAAGGCGGCCCAAAACTCGTGACAAACATGGTAGTCCAGAAAGTTATAATTCCCTCCAGCCAAGGAGAAAATTAGGCAGAACATTACTAGATCTTACAAGCATGAACAAGGAAGTAGAGGTAACTTACTAAATTTGATTCAGTATGTCCATGCTACTGGTCCATATTTCAGTATGTAAGGTGTGCTGGCTAACAAAGATTTGTTGTTGCAGTTGAAAAATGAAAGTATCTCCCGGAGTCTGTTTCAGAAACTGCAAGAAGAATATGACTTTGATGACAAATGGTTGCCACTTATTGATTACTTGTGCTCATTTGGACTGAGGGAATCCCATTTTACTTACATCTATGAGAGACACATGGCTTGCTTTCAAATCAACCGGGCTTCTGCAGAAGAAAGACTGGAGTTCCTTCTAAGTGCCGGTGTTAAAAGCAAGGATCTCAAGAGGATGCTGGTCAGACAGCCGCAAATTTTGGAATACACTCTCAGCAATCTGAAATCTCATGTTGCTTTTCTGGCTGGCATTGGTGTTCCAGATGCACGGATGGGGCAAATTATTTCTTCAGCCCCTTCGTTTTTATCCTACAGTATTGAACAGTCCCTGAAGCCAACTGTAAGGTATTTGATTGAGGAAGTGGGTATTGAGGAGAGCGACGTGGGGAAAGTCGTGCAGCTAAGCCCCCAGATATTGGTGCAGCGAATTGATAATGCATGGAAATCTCGATTTCTCTTTTTCACAAATGAACTAGGGGCACCCAAAGATAGCATTGTCAAAATGGTCACAAAGCACCCACAACTGCTTCACTACAGCATTGAGGATGGCATCTTGCCTCGAATCAAATTCCTTAGAAGCATTGGCATGAAAAACTCTGATATTCTCAAAATATTGACAAGCCTTACTCAGGTATTACCATATCCATGTAATCATTCCCCATCCTTATATTTTTGTTGTTGCGCTTCAGAGTCTCTCATCCTGCCATGTTTTTCAGGTGTTATCTTTGTCGTTGGAGAAAAATCTCAAACCGAAGTATCTTTATTTGGTCAATGACCTTAAGAATGAGGCTCAGTCCTTAACCAAGTACCCCATGTACTTGAGCTTGTCTCTTGAACAAAGAATTCGTCCCCGTCACCGTTTCCTTGTTTCGTTGAAGAAAGCTCCAAAGGGTCCATTTCCGCTCAGCTCCTTTGTGCTTACGGATGAGCGTTTTTGCCAGCGGTGGGCTGGGACTAGCTTAGAGAAGTACCATACATTTAGAAAGAGCTTGCTGTTGACAGATTTTGCAGAGAAGACTGAAAGGAAACCATTAGCATCACGGCGGTAGATAGCTGAGGAACTTGACCTTCAGCATCTGGGTTGCTTCTGAAATCTGTTAGCTATAACAAAGCTTCTTAAGCTCCTTCGCGCCTGTGGATAAGCATTTTTGCCAGCAACGAACCTTGACTAACTTAGAGAAGTTAACATACATCTAGACAGAGCGTCTGTTGACAGGTTTTTGCTAAGTATGAGAGGAAAATATTAACATCAAGACTGTAGATAATAATCTTCAGTGGATGGGTTACTTTTGTTGACTTTGATCACATGCTCCTCGCTGTAAGACAATCATCTTACACATCACTTCTTTTTTACATTTTATTTCTTTCGGTTGTTATTTTTTCATAGTTCTGATGATTGATTTACTTGTTTCCAGGAAATGGCCTAGGTTGCTGGCCTGGTTACCCAATGATCAGCGGGTTCACAATACAGATACATCAACAATGACAGGATAGACGTATCTCTTTGCCGACTCTATGTTAAAACACAGTGGAAAGCCTTTCTGATAGCTCCTGATGAACTAAAAATGGATGGTCCTTCTGACAGAACAGCAACCATCTGCAATTGCGGATCGAACATTTTGCTTACTGCTTAAAGGAGTTGGTACCTTGATTCTACCTAATTTTAACCGCAAGTTTTGAGCAACATATCATGTCTAGCAAAACTGCAGCTTGACCAGCCCAGTGCTGTAGTGGGCAGCTTTCTGTGCCGGACATATGGCTGTAGACTGTAGTGACGTTTTCTTCATCAGGGTTGTAATGATAGAAATTATGGTACTGGTACTGTTTCTACGCCCTCTATTTCACTGTTATGATGGGAAGCGCTACAAATTATCTTAATTACTGTAATTATATATGTGCGTATTTGTCTTCTCTACCAGCTTATCCGGAGTACTATAGTGGAACTTGTGATGTAACTCTGGAAATCGGCTCTTAAACTCAGACTAGGATGCTGGGGTACCACTTGACGGCGATAAAATGCATATGAACAAAGGGCACTGACCGTTCATCATTGTCAAAGCAGAACCAAAGCTGCCGTGCCTGTTATCTGTTATAATGGAACAAGAGTTTACATGGAGATGCGTCTAAGGAATCAACGGTTGCAGTACTTGAGGAAGGAACCATTTGTCTTGTTCAGCGTTAACAAAGGGCCTGATGTGCTTCTGTGTGAGTTTATATATTCCAATTTTTTCTGAAAAAGTCTGGGTGTGACTATATGAAGATCTTCAAATCTGCAGATTTTGTTCCAACCATGTATCAATTCGTGTGTTGAATGAAAAAAAAAATTGAGGTATGTTGACAGTGTCTTAAACAAATAAATATTTGGCTAAATTTTGTGCAGTCTGACAATGTCACCACAACCCTTTTTAAAAAAATATTATTAAAAATATAAGTGCGTTTCGTCTATCTAAAATCAAGGTGAACAAACCTGAGTGCGCTCTTTTCTCCAGCCATCCATTGCAGTTGACAGGCACAGATTGGGAGCGGAAAAGGCCGCTTGGTCACGTGCTGCCGCTGGAAGCTTCCTTGGGCCTTGGCACTCTACCCCCTAGCAGACTAGCACCGCCCGACTCCACACTGTAAAAACAAATCGGCATTTCTCCAGGCATATATGCCTCCAGCCATGTTCTACCACACTTCTTCCCATTACCAGAATAATAATGTACTCCCTCTCTCTCAAAGAAAAAGAGAACAACTATTATGTACTCAAGTTAACCAAAGCTCGGATACTTCCTTATTTTCCCCAAATGAAACATGCATGTATGATCTGTATGCCTATACGACTATACTCTCGGTGTCATATGCATGCACCAAACCTTTTCTGCTTTGCTGTTAACTACCAAAAATACTCTTCTGTAGAGTAGAATTACAAGGATGCTTAGATGTATCAGCAGGGGAATGGCCCCAAAATCAGACAGTCAAGGAAAATGCTTCCTTCGGATGTACAAAATTGCCAATGTTGACGTTACTGTATCTGGAGTTGGTTTATATGATCTACAGGAAACCACAAAAGTGCTTGCGATCCACTATAATATGGCTTCAGCGTAACGTACTGAAGCTTTCCTGCGCCTGAAGTATACCACATCTAATCTACAATATGTCGTGTAGAGTATATCTATCTAATCAACAGCATCTGAAGGAGAATGCATTTCTAATGACTGCACTTGCTCTGCTGGCTGGTCAGGTCTGCTTGTAGAAACAACCGACATCTGGAAAATCTGGAAGAGCTGGAACGATCTCATCAGCACTGCAAAAAAACTCACATGGTTCAGAACTTTGCCACCAGATTAACTAACAGGAGATAGACATGTGAAGTGCTTTGGTTTCAGTATAATTTGTTTTGTCGCAACAATGATAAGATCAGTCTTGCTGCATTGACCTCAATCATTTTAGGTTGCATAACAACAGCTTGATAAAGCATCCTAAAAGTTGATAGATGGTAGCTGAATATGCTGACATAAATAGGGAAACTCACATCTGTTCATCTGCTGCCTCTTCGCCCAAGCCACCTGCCACTTGTCCACCTAGAAGAATTACAAAACAATCTTAGTACTAAAAGGAATGTGAAGGTGGCAACATATTACAAGGACAGCCATAGTCTAGGGAAATTTCGTATGGATACCTTCTACAGGATTTATCTCCAAGCCATTCGGCACTTGTCCAGCTATAAGAATTGCAAAACATGTTTAGCAATAAAAGGACTGCAAAGGTGCAAGCAACATGCTACAAGGACAACCATAGACCAGGGAAATTTCATATATACCTTCTGGAGGATTTATTTCCACCTGAGAATGAGAAGGTTGGCTGTGATCTGCTGAATCTCCGTAAGATGATCCTGTCGCATCTCCACCTAGAAGAATTACAAAACAAGCTTAGTAATAAAGGGACTGCGAATGCGCAACATAATACAAGGACAATAATAGAATAGGGAATTTCATATGGATACCTTCTAGAGTACCGATTTCCATCTGAGAGTGAGAAGGTTGGTTATGTGCTAGTGGTAGAGCTATTTCTGGTGCACGCCCATTTTCTAGCCCATGGTTCCCTGCAGAGTTCCTGCATTTGCAACACTTCCAGACTTGAGCATTGATGTCCTTTATTCCTAAACTAGTGATGTTAAAAAATATATATTGAGTAACGTACAACCTTGCATAATCAGTGTAACAAAACAAACTAATGCCATGGATAGAATTAGTTAAAAGTCAGGGAATTGATTAGCACCCAAAATTGCAAAAGAAACCAAACCAACAAAACCTTAGAGAAACAGAACATCAAATAAGCAGCTTATGGATAGAAAAAGGCGCCAATGACGTTTACATAAGATGATATGGTTGGCACCTAGATGCGCAAATAAAGATTCAAATAAGTAGCCTAATGTGTAGCGCTGTCAATAATTATTCAAATATGAAAATAAGTAGCATATAAAAAGTACAAAGCGTGCAAATCAAGCTCTGGGACTGGCACCCTAAATGGATAATGATATTGGAAAGGAGATTAGTTCACAACTCCACCTAATGATACAAAAGGGAGCCTTGGTCTTCACCATAGTTCCAACTACTCACAACTCCCAAATTAAGCACCAAAAGAACAATCATCCAATAACTAGTCTCAAAATGTTTTAAAAAGAAAGCCATAAGCACTTAGAAACATGTCATGCAGCATTTCCACCATAGCTAAAAATTCTGAACATGGATATGAGAAACAATACATGAGATATTGTTCGAACAGAAATTACAGATGTCAGTTCACACTATACAGTAGGACAACACTGAAGCAAGCAAAAGAAAACAACCAGGACTAAATCCTTACTTTAGCTTGGCTTCTGGCTTGGGGTTATAACGGCAGACACGAACTGGTTCTCCCAAGATGAAGTGAGGGATCTGAGGGTTCCACTCTGATAATAGTAGCTTTACTGTCTCGGGATACTGGAATCTCACAAAACCAAATGAGCGTTCACGAGGAATGCTCACAGACATGACAGGCCCATAATTGCTGGAAGAAATATCATGACAATATTAACATAATGGTATAGCACTTGGGAGCTTCTTTTAAAGGCCTTCCAACACTAAAGTTACAAGACGATACCTGAAATAGTCAGAAACATTTAATGTTGTGCAAATGGATCTGCTTTCAGCAGAGAAGCTGATATAAATCAAGTTAGGGCCCAACACTCCCCAGTTACGTAGATGATCAGGGTAACCCAGGTATGGCTGCGAATGTTCCACCAGGACTAGAAAAGTTCGAGGCCTGCGTTGAAGCATGAATGGTCATAATCAGAACGTTTAGAAAAAAGAAAAGAGATGTGCCATTGCTAATTTATGATAGAAATATAATTCAAAGTGAAAAGCATACATCTAAAGTAAACAGATTAGAGATGAGATCATAAAAAAGACCTGGCAGGAATCCAACAAACTGTATGCAGAGCCCGAAGCAACATTGGTAGGCCCCAAGGATCCAAAACAGATCCCAGTGACAGATCCTTTTGGTACAGACAGAAGTACATCTGTGGCACCTCCCCTATGAAAACTGGCCTTCCCATCGTCAGCAGAATTCCCCTGATTTCCATCTCAAATGTTCCTGATGACCCAAATCCATGAGAGAAACCACAACTTAAACCGTTCGGGCAAAATCCACGCCTAGAGATGTAGACGCGGCAGGTGTCAGGCCACTGCCTTGAGCTACTGGGAGGACATCCAGTGACATTTGAGCACCCTGGGACACTTGACAATTGTGAATGCTCCTTCAAGCCAATGGATTTATCATCTGAGATCTGCCAACTTCCATATTGACCAGCCTGGGCAGACTGGGTCCCCACAGAAGTGCCACTTGACTGAGCCTGAGAGTAACAAGAGAGGTCCAGAGAATCACGCACTCCATTGTCTGGGACACTTGACAAGCCAGGGAGCTGTGAAGTTTCAGTTTGACCAGTGTGGGCAGACTGGACCGCCACAGAAGTGCTGCTTGACTGACCCTGGGAGTTCCAAGAGGGGTCCAGGAAATCACGCATTCCATCATCTGAGACGCTTGACGAACCAGGGAGCTGCGAAGTTCCGATTTGATCAGCAGGAAGAGCCTGACCCTGAGAGGCCCAAGAGGGGGGCGGGAACTCAGACCCTGGTGATGGAGCCCTGGGCGGGAACTCAGTCTCCATCCTGCCAATCACCCCAATCAGGGTGCGTATGTCTGCATCCGGTGCATTCACATACAGCCTGATCTTTTCAAGTGTAAGTACGTTGAAGATGCGGCGAACAATTTCTTCTGCACCCCATCGGTTAAGCCTCTGAAGTCCCAGAACTCGAGTCACTAGCGCCTGCCGACATTCTTCACGATCCATTTCCTGTTTCCCGTACCACAGAGAACATCGTGGAAAGTTCAAAAACAAGAAACTGATAATATGCACAAGAGTAGCCCAGTAAGAAACAATGGTATACATTTCCCAGTTTGCACTTACAAAAATTGAACACCGAAAATCCAACCAAAACCCACTAGAACCTACTACTCCTATTGTATAGCATATCCACGATCAAGAACCGTTTTAGCCAACAACCTCCATGATTTCACCAAAATCAGAATCGATATAGCAGCTAATCAACAGGAACTCATCAAGCCAAGAAACTAGGAACCATGCTTTAGTGCCCCTAAATCGTAATGTACAGAACACATCTTCCTCTGGAAAGCAAACAAGCACAGGCAGGCAGGAAGAGAAAGACGAAAGTAACAATCCGTGAGAAAGAACCATTCTAGATTCGAAACTAGTTGCAGAATTCTTGGCATAGTTGTATTAGGTACTCCAAAAATCAACCCCGCAAGAAGTCTTCTACTTGGGGAAGCAGAGAAGCACAGGAAGGAAGAGGAGGATCAAGAACCATTATTCTAACCAAAAACAGCGACTAGCAATCAACCGAATTCGTAAATGTCCTACAAGATACGCCACGAATTAACCCCGCAAGAACTCATGCATCAAACCAAGAAAAGATTGAAAGAGCTCGTTTCTATTCCACAAATCAACCCCGCAAGAACTATTCTAACTTCGGGGAGCAGATCCAGCAGCACAGGGAGGAAGAGGAGGATCAAGAACTACTCTAGCCAAAACAGCGTCTAGCTAGTATTCAACCAAATTCGGTACTGTTGTACAATATACGCCACGAATTAACCCAGCAGGACCTCATGCATCAAACCAAGAAAAGATGGGAAGAGCTCTTTTCTACTCCACAAATCAATCCCGCAAGAACTCTTGTTAATTCGGGACGCAGAGCAGCACAGGGAGGAAGAGGAGGATCAAGAACTACTCTAGCCAAATCAGCGTCTAGTATTCAACCAAATTCGGTACTGTTGTACAAGATACGCCACGAATTAACCCAGCAGGACCTCATGCATCAAACCAAGAAAAGATGGGAAGAGCTCTTTTCTACTCCACAAATCAATCCCGCAAGAACTCTTGTTAATTCGGGACGCAGAGCAGCACAGGGAGGAAAAGGAGGTGGAGGATCAAGAACCATTTCTATTCCCAGCCAAGAACAGCGTCTAGTACTTAACCAAATCAACCCCGCAAGAACTCATGCGCCAAACCAACAAAAGCTTGAAGAACTCGTTTCTTCTCCAAAATAATGTACAAACCTGGTTTTACTCCGGGAAGGTTTCTTTCAGCACACCGGAGAAGACGACGGATACGAAGAAGAAGAGGCGGTGCTATATAGCGCCCGCGCGCGCAACCTTGCCTCTTCGAACGAAAGGATGGTGGGGGGTTGAAGTGGGCAGGCCGGTAATCTGGAAGGCTCTGACTTGGGCCTGGGCCATATCGGGTTGGGCCTGTGTTGGGCCTGGATCTGGGCCCATGGCTTCCGGCGTGCTGCCTCCGCTGCAGTGAGAGCCGGAGAAAGAGAGGATGGGAGGGCAAAACCTATACACCGACCAGGTCGGTGGCTACCGGCCACCGCACACCCCCTGGTCGGGTATGGGCCAGGCCCATTAGCGTCTATTTAGGCTGTAGCAGTTCGTTTTTCCTTTTTCTTTTTTCTTTTCTGGTTTCTTTTTCTGTTTTCTTTTTCGTTTTTCTATTTTCGGTTTTGTTTATATTTTTTCAGATTCGAAAATTTCAATTCTTAAAAATTGTTCAAATTGAAAAATGTTCAAATTCAAAAATGTTCAAAATTGAAAACCGTTCAAATCCGAAAACCGTTCAAATTCGAAAACCGTTCAAATATGAAAACTGTTCAAATTTGAAATTTGTTCAAATTCGAAAATTGTTCTAATATGAAAATTGTTCAGATTCGAAAATTGCTCAAATATAAATTTGTTCAAATTCAAAAATGTTCAAATTCGGAAATTGTTCATAGAGTAAAATACATTTTTGTTCAAATTTAAAAATGTTCAAATCTGAAAAATGTTCAGATTTTTAAAAAGTTATTTCTTTTTAATTTGATTTTTTTAATTTTAACAAATGTTCAGATTTTAAAAAAAATAAAAAAAGAAAACAAACAACAGAAAACAAAAAGAAACGAAAAGGAAAAACGCATTACCTGATGGGCCGCGGCCCAGCTAGCTACCCCGGGACGCGCGGGGTGTGCGGCACCCTCCCAGCGCCGACCAGGTCGGTGTCGAGGAGCTCCCGGATGGGAGGCCACCCCGGCATTCGCCGTCGTGGTGTCGACATGGACGCCGCCGGACTTGATTTTCCCGGAGGCAGCGTCCAATCTCGGCGCGGAGATGCCAGCGTGGAGTGGGCGCCGTGAGGCGGTGGGGATGCCCAGTCTGGAGCGGACTTGGTGGAGGAGAGAGAAACGGCATTGGAGATGCTCGGGGCGATGGAGCTTGGTGAAGAAAAGAGAAAGGCGATGGTGGCGGCAGTCCCGTCGTGTGAGGAAGTCCGGGGAAGAATGGTGTGGCGGCCGGGATTGACCTGAGGCACTCTCCTCGGTGGTTCAACTTTAATTTGGTTTCACTTTTCAGAAAAAATAATAATATAGACTGGAACGGAGTGGTATATTTTATATTTAACATAACATAAAATTACGACATTTTAAAGTACTTTTAGAGCATCTCCACTAGCGTCTCCCAAACAGGTGCGCCGACATAGCCCTATCGAGAGCGCCTACAGTCCGGCACATCATCTTCTCTTTGGGGAACGGCCTACCACACCAGCGCCTCCCAAACCTGTTGCCCCATAGATTTTTATGAATAAAAACTCAGAAAGATGATATAAAACCGGATCTCATTTAAATTTGATTATATTTTACAAGTTTGAATGAAAACATCTAGGATCATCTAAACCCTAGCCTATTGGCCGCTCGGCGGTGCGTTCGACCGTCCCGCCCTGTCGTCGCCTCCCCTCCGTCGCTGCTCGTTCGCCGCGCCGCCTCTCCCTCCGGAGTGTGACGAGAACACACCGTTCCGCCGCGTTCTCGAGGAGCTGCCACCGCTCGTCCGCGAAGAAGACGCGACCCGCCTCCTCAATCGGTGCCCGCCGGATGGAGAGGTCGACATCGTGGCGCCACCACTCAACGTTGTCCTCCTCGCTGGCACGGGCGTCGTCCTACAACTTCTTATGCGACTCGAAGAACTCGATAATCGCACCCCTGTTGCGCCGCCTGCTCCTCCGGGTCTGACCCATCGTCGGACCACTCGATGTCCTCATCGTCCTCGTCCTCCGCTTTCGCCGACGTCGCTTCCGCCTCCTAGGCCGCCAAATCTGCGGCCACCGCCTCCTCCCGCAGTTGTTGCTCCAGCTCCTCCCGCCGCTGCCGATGCTGGAGCTCCTGCCTTCGTAGCCGTTGTTGCAGCTCCTCCACACGCCAAGTCCTACAAACTCATCGCTGACAAATGCCTCTATGGCGGCCGCTTGCGTCACCGCCTCCCACTCCTCGTTATCCGCCGACTCCGGGTCAACGTCGAACTCCATCGGTGGTGGTGGTGGAGATGGTGGTAGAGGTGGAGACGGTGGTGGAGGCAACTGGCCGCCGCTGGTGCGGCTCAACATTGCGTAGGTGGTATGCAGACAACGAGGCATGTTTTGCGGTGGAGAAAGGGATGCCGGCGGCTGTGGTGATGTCCATTGAGCGGAGGCGGCCTTTTATAGGCAGCGGCGACGCGAGAAGAGGCAGGAAGAAAGCACGGGAAGAGGTGAGAGGCCGCGGGCAGAGGTGGAGTGTGAACGGTGGCGACGCGTGGAGGAGGCGCAGCGACGCGTTGGGGAGGCGCAGCGCTGACGGGACGTCTTGTCTTCCCCTCGATCGCCATTAAGGCAAAGCTGCATGCACGAAATCCGTCGTGGTGGGAGAAATGAGCGGCGAACGGGAGGGATAATACCCTAAAAAATTGTAAAACTTGGGTTTATGTGGCTGACAAGCGGATACCACGCGCGTTTTATTGAATGTGAGCCTAAAACAGCGTTGGCCCCCAAAACGCTATAAAAACTGTTATGGAAGGCACCGGTGGAGATGCTCTTACAATGATTTATGAAAATAAGCTCTACCCTGGTCATGCTCAACATCAACATGCCAACCTGAAGTGGTTCTGAAATCCTTGGAGCACTTCTTAATGCGCCTCAAGGTCTTGTCCCAATTTTTTACTTCCATTCATATGAGAGAGCTTATTGCAGTATCAGCATGGTATATTTGGTGGCTAAGACAGCGTCGTTCTCATGATGAAGAAATACCACCTGTATACAGATGTGTTACCTCTATTCGGGCGATTACAGCTAACGCTTTAAGAGCAAAATCCCAAGGTAACTTTATGGTGGCTAATAAATGGCTAAACCCCCGGTATCGTTTTATAAAAGTGAATGTGGATGCAGCGTTCCTGGAACAGGAGAATATAGGGGCGTCAGCGGCCGTTCTAAGAAATGATCAAGGTCTATTCATTGCAGCTGCGGTGGTCTTTATACCGCATGTGGGATCGGCGTCCATGGCAAAGCCTTGGCCTTGCTACACGGCTTAAAATTGGCTATGAACATGGGGTTTACTATGGTGGAGGTGGAATCAGATTCTTTGGAGGTCATTCAGTATTGTTCAGGTGCGGAAAGAATCTGGAATGATGCAACAACCATTTATGCTGAGATAATATATGTGGCGGGAAGTATTGGTACGGTTGAATATAGTCATTGTAGGAGGGAGATACACAAAGTAGCTCATGATACTGCTAGGTTTTGCTCTGAGTCTAGGACTGATTGTAATTGGGTCGATGAACCCCCTAGCTTTCTTCTCCAACCCCTCCTTGATGATGTAACTCTCATGTGACAGTAAGGCGGCAAGTTTCTTACGCACTCTTTTCCTTCCAGGGTACCCAAGGGGGCTGGAAGGTTTTTAATGAGGCGGCTTGCTGACCTAATATATTATTATGGTTGATTTCAAAAAAAAAAATGCCAACCTGAAGTGACTTGTCCACTGACTAAGTTGGTTCCGAGGGAGCCGAATTGTCTCCTAGGCTCCAGAGTCTGGAATGTTTTGTAAGAAAATTAAAATTCAATTCAGAACTTACATAGGTGTCATCTACATATTCATATTTTTTGGTTAAATTTGCAAACAAAAAAAAGAATTGTATAGTTTGAGTCACGGAAAAGAAAAAATTATGATTCCAAAAAGGCAAAAAAGGAACTCAATTTTGCTTCCATTTTTGTTTCTATTTCCTGTGGATAGAGAAGAAACGTTGACGAAAAATTGTAGAGATATGTGTATTGTGTATTTTTCACCTTTCTTGTGTTTTAAAGCAAGGTTAAAAAAAAAAAGATTAAACGAGCGATTCATGGCTCGAGATCTAAAGGGACTGTTCACGTGTCCTTTGTTGTGTGCTTATACCATATAGAATGTAGTAGTTTTCTAATAATTTAAATCATACTTTGGGACTACATGTGTCGATAAAAATCTGCCATTGTTTTTTTCGCTAGCGACACATGGCGTCGGCTCTCTTGCTCTATGCGTGGGAGAAGCCGGGTCGGGTCAGGTGCAGTGGTTGTGTTGCGCAGATGCTGACGTGGGGTAACCACGGCAATGCCCATACGTGATGAACTTGGATTTTGGGGAATAACCATGATGGTGGTTTTGACGGCGTATAAGCACACCACACAGGGGACGAGACGAGTTTTACCTAGCTTCAGGCCTCTAAAGGAGAAACCTTATGTGTTGCTTGTCTGCTTGTACTATTGATGAAGTTGCAAAGGTGTCCGAGATTGGCTATGGTGAGATTAGTCTAGAGTAGCTAAGGTTTAGTGTATCGCGTGTTGTTGAATCCTCTCTCTCTCTCTCTCTCTCTCTCTCTCTCTCTCTCTCTCTCTCTTCTCTCTCTCTTCTCGGAGGTCCCTTCTGGCCTTTATAAAGGAGGCCAGGTCTTAGCTACCACGTTATTCAAGTCGAATACAAGTTATGAGTTTCCTTATTTAAGTTTTTATTGGTTCGTACAAAAAGTTCTTGGGCCTTCGAATGCTTTGCATAGCCCAACTTCACTTGGGCTGGTTGGTTCTGCCGTGGGACCGTACCACAGATACTAATGAGAGATTGCTTTGACCGTACAAGGGTTACTAATGAGAGATACTCATTTAGGTATACCCATATCAGTAGCTCCCGAGTGTTTAGGGGAGTCGAAGACTCGCATAGAGACTCAGTCATTATGAGCACCAACTAAAGTCGAAAAGCGTGCAAGGTTTCGTTGCAGACCAGGAAGTACATCAGGTCCACATGCAATGTGTTTGAAGTCAAAGGGATGTTCATTAACTTTCCTGGTACATCCGACAAACTAGGAAGGGTTAATTTCTCTTGGGAAAAACAATGCAATCTACTCAAACTCGAGTCCTCGAACCGAAGCCCGGTTGCTAGGTCTAACTTGACTTAGAGGTCTTACCTGAACTGAAGTCCGGTATATGCTAGGTGTAACTTGACTCGTGTCGTAGAGGTCTTACCGAATCGAGCTCCTGCTTATGTATAGGGGACCCAATGTGTCCGTCTGGATTTTGCTTCGTGCTGTAGGCTCATTTATTAACTGGTAGAGCATCGTGGAGGCAAATTCAGATGAGATCTAAAGGGCTTATCTTTACATCGAGACCGGACATCCAAATTCAGTCTTCACAGCGGATGTGATCTGGGCAGTCGAGGAGTTATGGACCCCGCACTTTACGTCGTATAGATTGCGATGTATTAAGTTCAATGTAGCCAAGCTAAGGCAAGAATCAATGCCACAAAGGCAATCGAAAAGTTGCGAAGTTTTTTCTGTTGGGTCTGCCTCCATGCCACTGTGCAAGATCCCCGAGCTAAAATGCCCGCCGTCCCTCTCACCGGTATTGAGCGGCCTTTGCCGCGGCGGCTTCCGGGGGTGACGAGGCAAGGGAGGGGACAATGGTGGCAGAGGGGGGGCTAGGCCCCCTTAGTGGCCTGGAAGAGACGACACGAGGGGGTTATGCGAGAGAGTCGAGGGGGTTATGCGAGAGAGTGAGATTTAATGGTCTTTGTTTCAAAACTACTAATTCCTAGTGTGTGCAAATGATTCTTTTCTACTCTAATTCATCTTTCTTTCCAACATTGATCAACTCAGAGGCAAATAAAACCCTAACCAAGCCAAATATTTGGTAGCCCAAACCTAAACTTAACCAAATATGCCTAACTTTCGTAGGTATGATTTCTATGTACAAGTGAAAGCAAGGACAGGAGTTGACACCAAGTTGCCCAAAGTAATAACACCAAAATAATATTAAAAATCATAAGGGTGAGACTAACTCTCGTTCGAATGAGAATTAACTTAATTCTCCATCGTACCTCAAAGGGACTCATATTACAACTAGTAATCGCAAAGAAAATCTAATGGTTCGGGGCATTTTTCTCACTTACAAAAATGAAGATTATGTAACATATTAAACCGAGGAAAACACCCTGAACTAAATAAATATGATCTTTCAGACATTTAAACCGTACCTAAAGTTTCAGATTTGTCTGTACGTTGATGCCCACTTGAACTGTTGATGGAAGAGGCTTGCAAAGAATGCACTAGAGGCAATAGAGACGTTGCCCACACCGGTCGACGTACTTACGAAGAGGCAGGTTCGCGTTTCCAAAGCTTACTTGGCCTTGCAGAAGGCTCTCTCCGTGCACCACTAGATGCTCAGAGTCCACGGGGGTATCCAGGACAAGGTCCACGGTACGCCACGCTTTTCGCCGGAAGCGGTAAGCGTCGAGTCGGCCGTCGGACGGCTTGAAGAAAACCTCCTCCTCGCCATCCCGAGCATCCTCCGCCACCACCACTTCGGCGTTCGTGTAGAAGCGCCGCGACAGGTCGGCTCCGTCCCACGAGATCAGGCTGATCCTTTCCCTGAGCCGCCAGCTCCCGCTGCCGCTGGGACCGGCGCCGCAGTAGTCGTCGAGCACCCACATCTCCATAGTGCTGGACCACGGATCGACGGCGAACACGCAGAGCATCTGGCCGCGTGGCAGCACGCCGATCCTCGTCGTCATTAAACACAGCGGCCTTCCACTTCCATGGCGCTCCGGCGCCTTCATCGACCAGAACCTCTCGTGCGTCGTGTCGAACACGAGCAGCCGCACCGCCGTTCCCGATTCCGTCGTCGGCTGTACCAGCCAGTGCAGGTTGTTGTGCAGCCTAACCACGTGAGGGGTGCGAAATAGGCTGCCGAGCATCATAATCATGGGGGTTAGCGGATCTGCAGAGCTATCCTCCATGGGAACCTCACGCCAAGCGGCATCACCGACCCTTAGGATCCGGAATATAGTCGGTCGGATATGGCAAACACAGTGATCATTCTCGCCGATAGCGTGCAGGAGGTGGAAGCGCCTCGTCTTCGGATGTGTGTAGCCGCCGATGATACGCCCCCCTCGGACCGGCGTACCAACGGTAGCGCAGGCCATTGTGAGCGGGTTCCAGAGCACGTAATGGTCGCCTTCGACGATGAATACGCTGGGGGACTGAGGGAAACAGTCGCCGCGCTCCAGGCACAGCACCCCGTCCCACGAGCCCCTCACCGCCGTATGCATAGGCACGGTAAACCAGAGGGCTCGGGGGAACGGCCTTCTCTCGCGGCCGCCGTGCAAGTAGTCGAAGACGAAGACTCTGGTCAATGGGCGATCCAGTAATATGCCACTTCGGCCGACACAGTATTCGATCTGGCGGTGAGCCGCGACCTTGGCGACGGCGGCGGGGCGTTGTGCGTGGACGTGGTCGAAGATCGGGTGCGCAATGGCGGAGCGCCAGGCCTTGCAAACGGCGCGGCAGCCTGCGATGTAACGGCCAGGCAGGCGGACGAGAATCTCCACGAGCACATCATCCGGCAGATGAGGGAGGGCGTCCATGGTGAGGGTGGCTGGATGGGTGAGGATCGAATCGGAGAGGGGAAAAGTCGTGTTTGTAGTTGCCATGCCGTCGTAGAACCCCTGGACACATAGCAAGGGTTCGAGCCGAAATTGTTTAGTCCTATTTTGTCTATCTCATAAATTCCGATTTATCTTATTACTACTACGTACTAGAATATATATAGTCTTGGGACGACACGTTCGAAACGGACCGGTGCTGAGGGGCATTTTTTTTAAAAGGGAAGGGTCCAAGGACCCTAGAAGGTGGGATGGCATTACTCTCAGCAGTGACCTGATTCTTAGGAATTTCAGCCAAAGGTGTGCTCAAGTGTCCTCCCCTTAGCTCCACGGCTCTGAAAAGTTGAAACTCCAGCTTTTTTGTACAAACACGTAGAGTTGGTTCCACGGTACAGAAAAACGCAGAACTGCTATTTATTTACGTCTCACTGCCATCGATAAGTGACCGAAACGTTATACACGTTTTATCTCTCTCCTCCCTCCTCTCTTGGGCACATTTCCCAGCTCCTAGACTCTTCCGCGATTTGAATCCATCGAATCGCGATTCAAGTCTGCCGCCACCAAATCAAATCCGCCGGCGAACGAATGTCGTACCTAAGACGTACGTAACGTTTCGGTCGTAAACTACAATAGCTCCACGTTTTTGTGCTCCGCGGAACCAACTCCACATATTTATACCAAAAGCTGGAGCAGCTCCAACTTTTCAGAACCGCGGAATTGAGGGGAGGACACCGAAGCAATCATCTTTCAGTCAAGCTTTGCAACCAGAGAGAGTATATATAGATAAGATGAGAGAAACAGAAGAGGCTGCAATGTTGCACGCGGCGCAAAATCATCGTGTCCAGCTCCTTCCAGTTGTGTGTGTTTCTTCGTTCTGTACTTGTTGTTCTTAAAGTTCAGCAGGTTTAGCAATAGAAGAGGTGAGCGGTCAAACAAGTGAAACATAGATAGTCGATCTATTTTCCTCAACCGACTGCACGTGGTATGAGAGCCACAAGTCCAGGGCCGATTCGTGCTCTCAGTCCAGGACTCCAGTTGATAAGGGAGCGACCCACTGGATCCTCCTTAGTTGATGCCCGATCTTTCACAGCGAGAACCTGGGGTAGAGAATCCTCCCAACAACACGATGAACGCAGCCTGGAGAAGAGAGAACGAATCCAGCAAGCAACGGATCGATGAACGATACGCCTCAAACCAAGAGCTAGACAATCCTTGATGAACACAAGAACCTTCGCAGCGAATATAATAGATAACGGCAGCGCCGTACCCCCAGATGGATGATACACGTGATCACACGCAATAGGGAAACCCTAATCTTTTAGACTAAACTTGTTCTGTCCTAAACCCTAGCCGTGCCATCTCCTTATATGAGAGGGAGAGGTGGCCGACCGGCCCCCTTATTGGGCCTAACCTAGTTCAACTTGGACAGGCCCAAGTCAAACAGACTCTATTAAAACTCTAGATGGCCCACAACATGACCTGGCTACATTATTATCTCATAATAACAAGATTATAATAAACTACTGGTACAACCTTAGACCCAAATATCATATCAATGGTTGTCCTAGAGTACCAAGCCCGGATATCCATATCATCTCTCGCCCCTTCTTCAAGAAGCATTATCCCCAACGCGTGAGGGTCTTCTGGAAAAGGTGGCGTGATATGAACATCACACGTCCTCGCCGTCCTCAAGTCTTGCTGGCCTTCCACACCACATCCTCCCTCGCGGCCTTCTCGACTTGATACAACACTTGGCGCCTCCTTTCTTCTCCACATGAGCTTGGACTTCGGCGCCAATTCCTTCTTCTTGTGAGGTTTTGATGGACCCTTGTGTCGCTGCACATGACCCTGCACAAGATGTGTAATTCCTGGGCCACATAGATGTCTCACACGTCCATCCTTGCCTCGATGCATCCGCGGTGTCGCGGAAAACTGGATAGTACTCCTAGCACGGTAGTGCCGCTGCCCACCATCTCCACTGACGCGCTCGCCTCCCACTCCTCCCACGCGCATCTGCGCCATATGTGACACACCATCAGCACACACATCATCAGTCTGTATACTAGCATCAACACAAATTGGAACTGAAGCACATGCTGCAACATCCACATCAACAACAAGTGTAGCTTCATCCGGCTTGTCACCAACAAGAACTGGCTTGTCATCTACAGGCATGGCTGAAACATCACCAACATCAATGCTCGAAACATCATGCACCTCTTGCTGCACTTTAGGTTTGTGCAACTTCTCTTTACGCACCACTAATTCCACATCGGACTTGATATGATCATCACCCATAGGCTTCAAAGTACGTTGTTTGCCACCATGCATAAAGGAATATGTATTTGCTCGCCCAGCATGTGTCACATTGCGATCATACTGTCAAGGACGCCCAAGTAGCAATCCGCACACCTCCAATGGCAACACATCGCAATCGATCTCATCAACATAATCATCAACTATAAATGGCACACGCACCTTGTGAGTAATCTTCAGCATACCACAACTATTCAACCACTCAAGACGTTTAGGTTCAGGAAGACGCCATGTAGACAACCCCATGCCACCATCGCCTTGCTAATGCCATTAGTACAACTACCACCATCAATCATCAACTTGCAAGCCTTGCCTTTGATAAAGCACTGAGTCTGAAACAAACTCCACCACTGACCCTTGTCAACTGTCTTGCAAGCATCATCTTGTACCCTCTTGAGTTGCATATTCAGCCCGCTCAATGGTACATCCTCCTCAACAGTCACAGTAGTGCTCTTGGTATCAGAGCCAGGTTTCCTCTCGTCTGAAGATATCACCTTGTCCTTAGTGACTATTGGTAGTGGAACCACCTCCTTCACGGTAGTGTTAGAGCACACCACCCGCTTATGCAACCGTGGAAGCTGAAATCTAGCACGCAGAAACTTCTTGAAATCTGCCCAACTAGACCGTAGACAAATGATACCTTGAACTATCAGAAAGTCATGATACCACTTAGCTAACTCATTATCAACACGCCGGTATGCTAGATCAAATTCAATTTGGCCACCGAACGTGCTATCCGCCGCCTTGCATTGCGCAAACCCACCGTCAATGGTTGACTCCCAAACTTGAAATTCTATTGGTGTTGCAGAACGAGCCAACCGCCATGTAACAGCATCGAAAGATGAACCCGTCAGAAAACGCATATAGTCGCGATAGATGTCTTCCGGCCAACCTATAGCACGCAATTGTGCAGAAATAGTAGCGGAAAACTCTGAAATCGCAGCAGACGGAACAGTAGGCGCGTCAACCAGCATCACCGGAGAAGCAACATCAGCACTAACAGCCTGCCCGGCCCAGGTCCCGGTTGGATCGGCCTGGGAACCGGCTAGCCCGGCCCTAGGTCCGGTCTGACCGGCCTGGGGACCGGTTGGTCCGGTCCTGGACTCGGTCTGACCGGCCTGGCAACCGGTCGACCTGCCTGGCGCCCCTAGACACGGACCGGTTGGCACCAGCCAAAATCCCGGTTTGGACCGGCCCGGCAGGTCCAAAACCCGGTCAACCGGCCTGGAGACCGGATCTGGTCGCGATTCTCCGTCTTCTTCCCGATTCCAGACGCGAATTTTCGCGATTTTGACCTCCAAAACAGCCATGGATGACCTGCAAACTGCACCAGAACTTCGCCAAACTTCCTCCAACCAACCTCCGTCGACCGAGAGCCAAGCTCCACCGATCTAGAGCCAAACTTCCCCGATGCAAACCGATCCAAAGAGATCGATCAACAAAACCTCGCCGTGAGCAACCCAGAAAGCTGATACCACATGATAAGGGAGCGACCCACTGGATCCTCCTTGGTTGATGCCCGATCTTTCATAGCGAGAACACGGGGTATTAATTCCTCCCAACAACGCGATGAACACAGCCTGGAGAAGAGGGAACGAATCCAGCAAGCAACGGATCGATGAACAATACGCCTCAAACCTTGAGCTAGACAATCCTTGATGAACACAAGAACCTTCGCAGCGGATATAATAGATAACGGCAGCGCCGTACCCCCGGAGGGATGATACACGTGATCACACGCAATAGGGAAACCCTAATCTTTTAGACGAAATTTGTTATGTCCTAAACCCTAGCCGTGCCATCTCCTTATATGAGAGGGAGAGGTGGCTGGCCGGCCCCCTTATTGGGCCTAACCTAGTTCGACTTGGACAGGCCAAAGTCAAACAGACTCTATTAAAACCCTAGATGGCCCACATCATGACCTGGCTACATTATTATCTCCTAATAACAAGATTATAATAAACTACTGGTACAACCTTAGACCCAAGTATCATATCAATGGCTGTCCTAAAGTACCAGGCCCGGATATCCATATCACCAGTATTCCGCCGCGTGGAGGAAGACCATTTAAAGAAGAGATGGACTCCATACCTCACCAATGGAACCTGGGAGCTATCTGACCTGCCGGTCACCAAGTGGGTAAATGAGAGGCCTAGCACCATATACTCTTCAATTCATGGAATATAGATGCATATACTCTTTGCTTTCAAATGAAATGTTGTTGGCAAGTTGGAACCATTTCTTACGAAAACTCACTTTGCAAACAAAATCGAAATTGGTGATATATATCACAAGTCTGTGTTAAAACTTGATCTAAATGTTCCTTGTGCCATGTTTAGGAATGAAAGACACATGGTGTCAACACCCGGATTTTTAAGTCCAGATGCCTATTATGCCGTACATCGCAATCCCAGGAATAATGTTTTTGCGAGACATAATAGTAAGTAGCATAGAGTCATCATTTATTACAACACATATTGTCTTACAACCATAGATCACATGATCCAATATTACACGCATATATTGTTCAACATCACAAATAGTAGCGGAAGCGAAGTAGTAGTGGACGATCTATTCCACAGGCAACGCTTGACGTTAGAAGACGATCCTAGTTATCGTAGACGTCCTGTTGTCCGTCATCCCGATACTGGTGCTCTCCTTCATAGTCTGGCATTTGAATAGCCAGGGCAAAGCCATGAGTACTTTTAAAGTACTCGCAAACTAACTCTAAGATAAATACTCATTAAGTGTAAGGGGGTGCTAAGCTCTAGGTTTATTTGCATAAAGCCAAGTTTTAGTTTCATAAATCTTTGGTAAAAGCCTATATCATGTGCTAGACTAACTCAAGTGGGAACATTAGTGTCATTCCCACAACTCATTATGGTTCACCATAATGTCACCTTTCAATCCACCATTCCTTTCTAGAATCAAAACATTTTAATGATAACGGAGATAGTATGGCCTTTCCAATCGTCCGTAACCGTGGACACGGCTATTCGAATAGGTTTAACACTCTGCAGAGGTTGTACTCTTGTGCCACAACTTTTGATTTCATCCGTCGAGGATAACCCCGAATCATCGTAACACAGTACGCGGATCATCAATCGAAACCTTTCACTTATATATGCTAGTATGAGCACCTCTCCCCATGAGCTTGGCCTCCGGTGGAAACCGTTAACCGGGAACTGCACAGGGCTTGGGCCGTACATTCACCTCATTTCAACATCAATCCACCATTAACGGAGGCAGCCGCAGCGTAACCCCTATGATGTTTGTTCAGAGGGAACCCATACTAAAATACACAAGTTTCTAGTCAAGCCCTACCCATAATCAGGTATTGTGGGGGTACTTGTATAATTGAAAGGGTATCGCATTCAAACTCAATCATCAATTTTATCAAAAATCACCATCTTCTCTTGTTCAAATCCACCTTTACTTTCTTTCAAAGTCATTTCACTTCACCATGTTCCCATCTAGAGTAGTCAATTTTAATTGATTAGCACTAGCAACTATATGAGGGGTGCTATCTAGCTTTGAGTGGTGCAAATCTATTCCAAGTATTTTTCTACTCTAGACCAAGTGAATCATAAAAAAAAAGGTACTTTGAAATAAATAAGCAAAAGTAAATGTAAGTAAAAACATGGGATAGGAACTACATAAAAGTAAAGTGTGATGGTGCCTTTGCTCTTGTAGAGCTAAGCACTTGTGTTTAGCAAGGGTTAGCTTGCCTTGAGCTGGGTAGTTATCGAAGTTCTCTTCTTCTTCCTGAGAGTAGCCCTCCTCCTCTTGGTATTCCTCGTTACTAGCGTCTATATACGAATACGAGGTATAAATACTAAACCAAGCTCACATACTAAACTAGAAACACTCAAAGGGTTCACACACTAGTCCTAGTATCAATCAAACATGGCATGGTGGATTATTTGATTTGTCTTGATTTGAAAGAAGATAATTTCCTCTTATTTTCCTATTTCTTAAATTTGGTATGTAGATCCTTAGAGGGAATCATTTCTTCTCAATACCTCTTATTAAGATTTAATCTCTTCATATAATAATAAGGTATGAAATATAGGTTGACTCAAAGTCAACATTTCATATCTATTATATGTGAGTACAATTTAATTGAAGTGCTACACTTCACAAAGTTTTAATACTTAACATTTAAATGAATTAAAATCTCTAAGTAATAATTCTCAAGGGTTCATTAGCCTAAGTCTTTCCCCCTGGTTATTAGTACTTAGGATCAAAATTTAAATGAGAGGTAACTCTCATATTAGGGTTGAGTTTGAATTCCACTTTAAAATGCTCTAGAAATGACTACATAGCCATTTTATTTGATCTAGTCCATGATCATACAAACAACAGGGCTATGTTATTGCATCATCAATTAGAGGACATCATTTGTGATTTATTAGAATTGGAATTACTTCAAAATCTATTCTGGTTGAATTTTAAATAAAGTTTGAATGTTCAAAAGTCCCTGTCTTGTCTTTTTTGTCAAATTAAATCTACAATGAAATTGGAGATGGGGCCAGTGGCATTGGATAGATAAATTCATGGGCTTTCCAACGGTATAAAGTTTGCTAAATTTGGTTTGGCAGAATTTAAACTATTCAAAATTTACTAAACCTTCAGCAGAGCAAATTTGAATAAATATTAAAACTAGATTTGAATTCCTGGGCTAGGCGGGAAGCGTTACTGGGCCGAAACGAATTTTAAAAGCACTTCGCAGCCCAACACGCATCTGGTGCGCTCGGGCCGCGCTGACGAGGTGGGGGCCACCTGTCGGCGACTCTTTAAACAGCGAAACGGTATATTCAAACTGGACCGTAGGATTAGACTGGGATCCGACGGCGTGTGAACGTCGTCTTCTCCGACGAGCGGCGGGCTCCCTGGCGGCGAGCCTAGGGGGTCGGAGGGCGTACCAGGCCGGTGCAGGGGTCGGGCGTGGCGCGGAGAAGGTGTAGTAGATGGGGAAGCCCCGGCGGCGGCGCTCGGGGAGGCGCCAATCGAAGCAGAGCTTCCGCGGGCTCCGGCGGACCTCAGCTCCCGATTGCTTCGCTCCGGCGAGGTGGTGCTAAATTGAGGTGGGGAGATTGTTCAGAGAAGGGAGGGGAGCAAGTTGTGTGAAGAAATGGTGGGCGGAGGAGCTCTATTTATAGCAGGCGATGGAGGCCGTGAGGTGCTGCGGAGGAGCGTCGTCGGCGTGGCCTCTCCGTCGGTCGAAAGGGCAAGGCGAGGGCATCTTGTAGGCGTCGTCCCGGCGATGCTCAACGGCTAGCTGGCGCAGAGAAAAGGCGACGGATGGCTCGGGAGCTTGCAGGGTTTGTCACGGGGCGTGCGGCATCCTTTGGTCGAGGACGACGACGGTGCAGGGCACAGGGGCGCTCGTCTAGCGTGTAGAGGGCGGGGAGTAGCTGCTCAACGTCGCGGTAGGGATGCAGGGCGAGGACGGTCGCGCTCGAGTGGGCGACGTACTGGCGCGGCCAGTGCGCGCTCACCGCGTGGGCTGGCATGCCCTGGCATGCTTTTGGGCGCGCGCGTTCTGGCCAAAGCCGAGCCGTGGCGTTGCAGGGGCGTGTACCGTTGGTGTCCTTGTGCTGTGTAGATGCTCCAGGACAAGGGCAAGAGTTGAAACGAGGGCTGGAGGTGGAGATGCCAAAGGTGGCCGGCATGGCCACGGTATGCATTAGACTAGGTTTTCTTTCCCTCTCCTCTCACTTTAATCGATCAAGCCAAGTACTGGGGTGAAGCAGGGGTCGTAAGAGGGTGCAATGATCAGGGATTAAAGGGGTTTAGGGAAGAAACCAGTGTGTAATAGTGTGTAGCTCAATTTGGAAATGATGCCTGCCACCTGTTCGACATAACGGCCGCAAGAGAATTTTATTTGAATTTTGGAAATCTTTTTGGTGAATCTCATTTATATAAATAATGTGATGTATTGGTGGTGGTGGCACTCAATTTGGAGTTGTTTTGCAAAATGCCAAAAGTGACATAATCTTCTCTTTATTTCAGCATCCCTTCTTGTCACTATTATTCTGGTCAACCTAGTCAACTCTAGCCATGATGGTCAACATCAAAGTTGCTCACCTTGACATGGTCTTGGATGACATGGCTTTGGTTGACCAAGTTTAGTTCAAGAATTGAGAAAACCAGGGGGTAAAGAGGTGAAGAAAATATTTTGGGGAGAAGTGACCATTATCATATGTATGTAGGATTTTTGATTTCTTGGTATTTGATTCTTGATTCAAGGATGCAATTGTGTTAGTTTATCATATTGAAGTATTTTAGAAGCAAGGGAGCAAGCAAATATGGCCTTGGTTGAGGATTTGCTATTTTGCATAAAGTGTATGTGAGTGAGAAATGGGTTTTTCCCATTTTCTCTAATTCCCCTCAAATTAGGGTTTAGTGATCTTGCTTAGGGTTCACATAGCAATGTTTAAACATACTAACACTCATCATGGCAATTGCACAAAAGAATTTCACTCAAATGCATAAATCTATATGTGGCACTATATGCATAGAAAAAGTTTTTGTTAATTGCAAATTTTGGGTTTGGGGAATTTATCTCTCTTGTTTATTATTGTTGAAACTTGGGATGTTACAAACCCTTCCCCTTACAAAAGATCTCGTCCCGAGATCTGAGAAAACTAGGTACTAAAGAGATCGGGTACTCAGTCCTCATAAAGTCTTCTCTCTCCCAAGTGGCTTCTTCTTCGGTGTGGTTACTCCATTGGATCTTCGGAAACTTGATACTTCGAGTACGGGTGGTTCTGAAAGCTTCTTCCAGATGCGAATAGGTACTTCGCGGTATGTCGATCTGAGTTGATATCCACAGCTCGATGGTCGATGTTCTTGAAAACCTCGGTCTTCTCGGTACTTCTAAACACTTCCGGAGTAGCGAGATGTGAAACACATTGTGCACCGCTGACATTTCTTCCGGTAACTCTGATAGGATACTTCTCCTCGGCGACTCAGGACCTTTAAAGGTTCGACATATCGGGTGCGAGCTTTCCTCTAAGCTGAAATCTCTGCATTCCTTTGGGGGACACTTTGAGATATACGAAATCTCCGATCTCGAAGGTCATCTCTCGCGTCTTTTGTCGGTGTAGCTCTTCTGTCTTGATTGGGCTGTTGAGATACTCGCGGATCTTGTGAACCTTCTCTTCGGCTTCTCGGAGAATATCTGGTCCAAAGATTTGACTCTCTCCTACTTCCGACCAATTCGGAGGGTACGGCACTTTCTTCCGTACAGGTGCTTGAAGGGGGCCATCTGCAAGCTGGCTTGGTAGCTGTTGTTGTATGAGAATTCTGCGTACGGCAAGCAGTCTTCCCACTTAGATCCATACTCTAGCACACATGCTCTCAACATATCTTCGAGTATCTGGTTGACTCTTTGTCTGTCCATCCGTCTGCGGGTGATAGGCGGTGCTGAAATTCGGACGAGTTCTCGATCCTTCATGTACTTTCTGCGAATCGGGAGGTGAATTGGGATCCTCTGTCGGATACTATTGACTTCGGGGTTGGTGCAGGCTGACTATCCTTGAGATATATAGCTGCGAGTCTTGGTCCTTGATAGGTTGTCTTGACAGGGATGAAGTGGCGACTTTGGTTAGTCTGTCGACCACTACCCAGATGGAATCGTTTCCTTTACTAGATTTGGGCAGTCCGGTGATGAAGTCCATTCCTACGGAATCCCACTTCCATTCGGGAATCGTAGGGTTTGCAACATCTGGGCGTTGGTGTTCTGCTTGACTCTTTGAGATGTCACACTTGGCGATGTAGCTTCCAATTTCTCTCTTCATTCCATGCCACCAGAATTGTTCTTTCAAATCCTGGTACATCTTGGTTCCTCCGGGGTGAATGGAGTATAGGGTGTCGTGGGCTTCTTTCAGAATAACTTGCTTCAACTCGGAGTCTGATGGCACGCAAAGGCGCTTGTTATACCATAGCACTCCTTCTTCATCTACGGTGAATCCCGGTGCTTTTCCGGCGGTGATTTGGTTCTTGATTCCATCAATGCTAGCATTTCCTTTCTGAGCTTCCTTGATCTGACTAATCAGGGTGGGTTGGAGTTCAATGCTGGCGGTATCCTTCGCTAACCAGTTCAAGCCTAAACTGTTCAAACTCTTCAAACAGGCTGGTTGCTCAATTGCTAACATGGAGTTCAACTGACATGGCAGTCTACTCAGAGCATCCGCTACCACATTGGCCTTGCCGGGTGATAGTGGATTTCCATGTCGTAATCCTTGATTAACTCTATCCATCTCGTTGTCTCATATTCAGCTCCTTCAGTGAAGATATACTTCAGGCTCTTGTGATCCGAGTAAACCTCGCATCGATTACCCATGAGGTAATGACACCATACTTTCAATGCTAACACCACCGCCGCTAGCTCTAAGTCATGGGTTGGATAGTTCTGTTCATGCTGCTTCAGTTGTCTTGATAGGTAAGATATCACTTTGCCTTCTTGCATCAGCACACATCCAAGACCAATCTTGGAGGCGTCACAGTACACATCAAAGGGCTTGGTAATGTCCGGCATAACAGTATTGGGGCTGTTGTCTTCTTAAAAGCTGTTGAAAGCTCTCTTCACACTTGTCGGTCCATTCGAACTTCCGGTCCTTCTTCAACAATTGAGTCATCGGTCTTGCTATGCTCGAGAATCCTTCAACGAATCGGTGGTAATATCCCGCCAATCCGAGAAATGCACGGACTTCGGTCTGGGTGGTTGGGGCTTTCCATTCTTCAACAGTCTTGATCTTTGCGGGGTCAACGGCAATTCCTCCGGCTGACAAGATATGACCCAAGAATCCTACTTCTTTCAACCAGAACTCACACTTGCTGAACTTGGCATACAACTGATGTTCCCGAAGGGTATCTAGGACCACTTCCAAATGTTGCTCATGTTCTTCCTCGGACTTGGAGTATATGAGGATGTCATCTATGAAGACAACCACAAACTTGTCCAGGAAGTTCATAAAGATCTTATTCATGAGATTCATGAAGTAAGCGGGGGCATTGGTCAATCCAAATGACATGACATTGTACTCATACAATCCATATCTGTGGTAAAGGCAGTTTTGGGGATATCGGTGGCACGAATCTTCAACTGATGGTATCCTGTCCGCAGATCAATCTTCGAGAATACTTGGGCTCCGGTCAGCTGGTCAAACAGATCTTCTATCTTGGGCAACGGATACTTGTTCTTAATGGTGACATCGTTAAGCTTACGATAGTCCGTAACCAAGCGAGTGGCACCGTCCTTTTATCCATAAACAAAACTGGCGATCTCCAGGGTGACGCACTTGGTTGAATCAGACCTTTGAATAGCATATCATCCAGTTGCTTCTTCAGTTCCACTAACTCTGCCGGGTTCATGTTGTAGGCTCTTTGGGCTATAGGTCCGGTTCCGGGGATTAGCTCGATGATAAACTCGATATCCCGATCTGGGGGCATACCGGGTAGATCATCCGGAAACACATCAGGATATCGACAAACGACCCTGATCTGATCCAAGGTGGGTTTGGCTAGGCTTTGGTTACAAGTGAATTTTCGGGGCAATTTTTCAGATATGTGTTCGACTATTATTCCGGTGCTACTAGTCATGGTGATGGCCTTCTTGGCACAATCAATCAGTCCATGATGTTTCGCCATCCAGTCCATTCCCAGGACTACTTCCAAACCTTTGGCTCCCAGAACAATCAAATTTGCATAGAATTCTATTTCATGTATTCTGATTGGCACATCTTTGCAAATTTTTCTAGCTTTAGTGGTTGATCCAGGTATTTGAACTATCATGACATGCTTCAAACCGATGGGTTGAATCTTACTAGTGCATGCAAAATCTTCGGTAATGAATGAATGCGATGCTCCAGAATCAAACAACACTCTTGCGGGTATTGAGTTAACAGAGAACATACCCAGCACAACGTCTGGGGCTTCTGAGCTTCTTCGCATTCATGTGGTAGAGGCGGCCGTTGCGGTTGTTCGGGTTGTTGGGGGCGAACTTCTTGTTGGTGGTGACACGACGCTGCTGCTGCGCAGGGCCTGAGGTGTTGGCGGCGGTCTTGGCGAGCTTCTTGGGGCACTCATAGGAGAAGTGCCCAGCCACTCCGCACTCGTAGCAGTTGTAGGTGGACTTGTCCTTGGGGGTGATGGGAACAGCGTTGCTCCCAGTCCTTGGAGCAATGTTGGAGTTATTGTTGGGGGCGCGAGGTGGAGCGCGGTTGAAGTTGCTGTTGTTGTTGTTGTAGTTGTGGTGGCCTCCTGACCTGGGGTTTCCTCCACTCCGGTTCTGATAACTCGGACGTGGATTCTGCATCGGGGGCTTGTTGTTTCTTGGGGCGAACCCTCCACCTGAGTTGGGGCGATACTTGTGGTTGTTGCTGGGCCCACTCTGGTTCATCATACGGCGCTTGCGGTTCTCATTGGCTTGGTGTATCTTCCCTTCCATCTGAATGGCGGAGTCAACGAGGGCTTCTAAGTCAGCAAAGGGGATATTGATCAGCACATCTGCATCTCATCGTGCATCCATTCGAAACCTCTCCTTCCTCTTCTCGACGGTGTCCGTCTCATCCGGGCGTACCTTGACAAAGTGAGGAACTTGTCGCGGTATTCCACCACGGTCATTCTGCCTTGCTTCAGTTCCCGAACTCATCCCTCATCTTCTTAATCAAACCCGGGGCACATGATACTTACTAAACTTGAGTTTGAAGTCTTCCCAAGTCATCATGTTCCCCGCATGTAAGGCACGGGTACTTGTCCACCAGGCACGTGCAGGTCCAGCCAGATAGTGGGTGGCGAACAACACCTTCTCGTTGTCCTCCACTCCGGCAACCTCGAGATTGTTCTCCATAGTTTGGAGCCAATCATCAGCATCGAGGGGTTCCTCTGTCTTGCTGAACACCGGTGGGTTCGTGTTCTGGAAGTTTTTCAGCTTCGACCCTGGGTGGTCGTGGTTTCCGTGGCCTTGATTGCCATGAGCAAGCTGTTGAAGTGCAGCTAGGTTGGCCTGACGGTCAACTCTCTCAGCTTCCCTTTCTGTCATCATCTGTTGCAACATCTGCATCATTGCGGTCTCGTTGCGAGTTGGGGGTGCCATCTGAACAGTGATAGGGATCATGAGATAAGAGGGAAATGTCTATGGCTCATTTTGGGATAAAATTTCAACTTAAAACTTGATTCATATTAATAATAATATTACACACACACAAACATAGTCATGGAGGTAGCACATATTACAAGCCAAATGTTCAGGAGGGTTTTAAGAACCCTTTCAACAAACTACGATACATGGGGCGGGTACAAAGGACCGATACATAACACGGGACGCAAGTGCTTCGACGGGACTACTCGCCATCGACGTTGATAGGGTAGACATTGTCTACCCCGGCATCGAGATGCTCGTGGCCATCCTCGTAAGGATGGAACTCCAGGTCGTCGTCTTCCTCCTCCTCGTAGTCGTCGTCGTTGCTGACGTAGGAGTAGCCGTCCCCCTGGATGTTCTCCCCTTCACCTTCGCCTTCCAGCTCCTGGATCTGCTCAGCTTGGGCAGCAATGGTCGCCTTCAGAGTGGCGATCCTAGCCTTCAGGCGGTTGATGGCGTGATCCTTCTTCTGGTTGGCACGGCGGAGTGCCCTGCGTTCTCCGGCGATCACCCTGATGGTGTCCGCCTGCTGCGCCAACTGGATGTGAGTGTGGTTGGCGTATTCGCGGGAGTTGTCGAGGTCGATGCGGGTCTCGCTCAGCATGAAGTCAAGATGATCAACATGGTGGCGAAGCTGCGGGTGCGACGGCAGGTTCATTGGCACTCCGAGGGAATTGTGCCTTGCATAGTGCACAAAGCGGCTATCCGTGAAGTCCATGAAGTTTTGCCCGCACAGACGTGCGAGTCCTTCCTGAAGTCCCCTTGCGAGACCATCCGCCCAGTTGTTCTCCCTGAAGGAGAACTGAATCCTTGCGCTCATTGGGAGTGTGAACCTTCCACGAAGGTCCACCATGATCACCCACTGAAGTTGACCACCGGGTTGGTCATTCAGCATTCCGCCAAAGACTTCCGGTGGTGGGCGCCCGAGGAACTCTGAGAGGGAGAAGAGGTCCCTCTCAAAGATGATCTCTCCACCGTTCCCCAACTGATAGAACTCAGTCTGGAGAAAGGGCTGCGCGTCCACGACGTGATCCATCTGTAGAGAGATGAGATGATTAAGTTAGATAAGTGCAAGTGTTCCAAATTTTAATTCACTTAGAAGAAGGGCAGGAATTCAAAGTTTGTAATAGACTCTTCAAGGTAAGAAGGTGAATAGGGTTTTCATAACTAGTCAAATCATCGAATTTGAAACTAAGTTTTTGAGCGTCCATTCTAACTAGGGTCTCCTAAGGTCAAACAATGGCTCTGATACCAACTTGTCAACACCCGGATTTTTAAGTCCAGATGCCTATTATGTCATACATCGCAATCCCAGGAATAATGTTTTTGCGAGACATAATAGTAAGTAGCATAGAGTCATCATTTATTACAACACATATTGTCTTACAACCATAGATCACATGATCCAATATTACACGAATATATTGTTCAACATCACAAATAGTAGCGGAAGCGAAGTAGTAGTGGACGATCTATTCCACAGGCAACGCTTGACGTTAGAAGACGATCCTAGTTATCGTAGACGTCATGTTGCCCGTCATCCTGATACTGGTGCTCTCCTTCATAGTCTGGCATTTGAATAGCCAGGGCAAAGCCATGAGTACTTTTTAAAGTACTCGCAAACTAACTCTAAGATAAATACTCATTAAGTGTAAGGGGGGTGCTAAGCTCTAGGTTTATTTGCATAAAGCCAAGTTTTAGTTTCATAAATCTTTGGTAAAGCCTATATCATGTGCTAGACTAACTCAAGTGGGAACATTAGTGTCATTCCCACAACTCATTATGGTTCACCATAATGTCACCTTTCAATCCACCATTCCTTTCTAGAATCAAAACATTTTAATGATAACGGAGATAGTATGGCCTTTCCAATCGTCCGTAACCGTGGACACGGCTATTCGAATAGGTTTAACACTCTGCAGAGGTTGTACTCTTGTGCCACAACTTTTGATTTCATCCGTCGAGGATAACCCCGAATCATCGTAACACAGTACGCGGATCATCAATCGAAACCTTTCACTTATATATGCTAGTATGAGCACCTCTCCCCATGAGCTTGGCCTCCCGGTGAAACCGTTAACCCGGGAACTGCACAGGGCTTGGGCCGTACATTCACCTCATTTCAACATCAATCCACCATTAACGGAGGCAGCCGCAGCGTAACCCCTATGATGTTTGTTCAGAGGGAACCCATAATAAAATACACAAGTTTCTAGTCAAGCCCTACCCATAATCAGGTATTGTGGGGGTACTTGTATAATTGAAAGGGTATCGCATTCAAACTCAATCATCAATTTTATCAAAAATCACCATCTTCTCTTGTTCAAATCCACCTTTACTTTCTTTCAAAGTCATTTCACTTCACCATGTTCCCATCTAGAGTAGTCAATTTTAATTGATTAGCACTAGCAACTATATGAGGGGTGCTATCTAGCTTTGAGTGGTGCAAATCTATTCCAAGTATTTTTCTACTCTAGACCAAGTGAATCATAAAAAAAAAGGTACTTTGAAATAAATAAGCAAAAGTAAATGTAAGTAAAAACATGGGATATGAAATACATAAAAGTAAAGTGTGATGGTGCCTTTGCTCTTGTAGAGCTAAGCACTTGTGTTTAGCAAGGGTTAGCTTGCCTTGAGCTGGGTAGTTATCGAAGTTCTCTTCTTCTTCCTGAGAGTAGCCCTCTGATGTCTACGGGAGCTTCTATTCTTGTAGACAGTGTTGGGCCTCCAAGAGCAGAGGTTTGTAGAACAGCAGCAAGTTTCCCTTAAGTGGATACCCAAGGTTTATCGAACTCGGGGAGGAAGAGGTCAAAGATATCCCTCTCATGCAACCCTGCAACCACAAAGCAAGAAGTCTCTTGTGTCCCCAACACACCAAATAGGTGCACTAGTTCGCGAAGAGATAGTGAAATACAGGTGGTATGAATAAGTATGAGTAGCAACGGTGCCAGAAAAGTGCTTGGCGTGTAGTTGATGGTGGTGGTATTGCAGCAGTAGTAACGCATAAAACAGTAAACAAGCGTAGTAACTCAGGTAATGCGAGTAGTAGTAACAAGCAGTAGTAACTCAGGTATTTAGGAACAAGGCCTAGGGATTACACTTTCACTAGTGGACACTCTCAACATTGATCACATAGAATAGATAAATGCATACTCTACACTTTTGTTGGATGATGAACACATTGCGTAGGATTACACGAACCCTCAATGCCGGAGTTAACAAGCTCCACAATAATGCTCATGTTTTAGTAACCTTTAGTGTAAGATAGATCAAAAGACTAAACCAAGTACTAGCATAGCATGCACACTGTCACCTTCATGCATATGTAGGAGGAATAGATCACATCAATATTATCATAGCAATAGTTAACTCCATAATCTACAAGAGATCATGATCATAGCACAAACCAAGTACTAACACGGTGCACGCACTGTCACCTTTGCACACATGCAGGAGGAATAGAACTACTTTAATAACACATCACTAGAGTAGCACATGGATAAATTGTGATACAACATGCTGCAATCTTAAAGAGATATAAATAAGCACCTCACTATGCCATTCAATGAGTAAGTATTCTGTGAAATCTAGCCTAAGAGACCCACACGGTGCACACACTGTCACCTTTACACACGTGGGACGAGGAGTCTCCGGAGATCACATAAGTAAAACCCACTTGACTAGCATAATGACATCTAGATTACAAGCATCATCATATGAATCTCAATCATGTAGGGCAGCTCATGAGATTATTGTATTGAAACACATAGGAGAGAGATGATCCACATAGCTACCGGTACAGCCCCGAGCCTCGATGGAGAACTACTCCCTCCTGGGAGCAGCAGCGGTGATGAAGATGGCGGTGGAGATGGCAGCGGTGTCGATGGAGAAGCCTTCGGGGCACTTCCCTCGGCGGGGGTCGGAACAGAGATCTGTCCCCCAGATCTTGGCTTCGCGATGGCGGCGGCTCAAGGTTTCGTGGGTTTCGTCAATTGGTATCGGGTTTTCCGATCCAGGGGCTCTTTATAGGCGGAGAGGCGGCGCAGGAAGGTCGAAGGGGGGCCACACCCTAGGGGGCGCCCCTGGCCGCGGGTAGGGTTTGGTGGCCCTGCCTCCCTTCTCTGGCGGTTCTCGTGTGTTCTGGAGGCTTCCGGTAAAATAGGAACCTGGCGTTGATTTCGTCCGATTCCGAGAATATTTCGTTACTAGGATTTCGAAACCAAAAACAGCAGAAAACAGGAACTGGCACTTCGGCATCTTGTTAATAGGTTAGTTCCAAAATGCACGAATATGACATAAAGTGTGCATATAACATGTAGATAACATCAATAATGTGGCATGGAACACAAGAAATTATCGATACGTTGGAGACGTATCAGCATCCCCAAGCTTAGTTCTGCTCGTCCCGAGCAGGTAAAACGATAACAAAGATAATTTCTGGAGTGACATGCCATCATAAACTTGATCATACTATTTGTAAAGCATATGTAGTGAATGCAGCGATCAAAACAATGTGTATGACATGAGTAAACAAGTGAATCATAAAGCAAAGACTTTTCATGAATAGCACTTCAAGACAAGCATCAATAAGTCTTGCATAGGAGTTAACTCATAAAGCAATAATTCAAAGTAAAGGTATTGAAGCAACACAAAAGAAGATTAAGTTTCAGCGGTTGCTTTCAACTTGTAACATGTATATCTCATGGATAATTGTCAATGCAAAGCAATATAACAAATGCAATATGCAAATATGTAAGAATCAATGCACAGTTCACACAAGTGTTTGCTTCTTGAGGTGGAGAGAAATAGGTGAACTGACTCAACAATAAAAGTAAAAGAATGGTCCTTCAAAGAGGAAAGCATCGATTGCTATATTTGTGCTAGAGCTTTGATTTTGAAAACATATAGAGAGCATAAAAGTAAAGTTTTGAGAGGTGTATGTTGTTGTCAACGAATGGTAGCGGGTACTCTAACCCCTTGCCAGACAAACCTTCAAAGAGCGGCTCCCATTTTATTTTATTTTTGGATGGCACTCCTTCCAACCTTTCTTTCACAAACCATGGCTAACCGAATCCTCGGGTGCCTGCCAATAATCTCATACCATGAAGGAGTACCTTTTATTTTAGTTTTATTATGATGACACTCCTCCCAACCTTTGCTTACAAAGCCATGGCTAACCGAATCCTTCGGGTGCCGTCCAACAATCACATACCATGGAGGAGTGTCTATTTTTAGTTTGTTAATTTGGGACTGGGAATCCCATTGCCAGCTCTTTTTGCAAAATTATTGGATAAGCGGATGAAGCCACTGGTCCATTGGTGAAAGTTGCCCAACAAGATTGAAAGATAAACACCACATACTTCCTCATGAGCTATAAAACATTGACACAAATAAGAGGTAATAAATTTTGAATTGTTTAAAGGTAGCACTCAAGCAATTTACTTTGGAATGGCGGGAAATACCATGTAGTAGGTAGGTATGGTGGACACAAATGGCATAGTGTTGGCTCAAGTATTTGGATGCATGAGAAGTATTCCCTCTCGATACAAGGTTTAGGCTAGCAAGGTTGTTTGAGGCAAACACAAGGATGAACTAGTACAGCAAAACTCACATAAAAGACATATTACAAGCATTATAAGACTCTACACCGTCTTCCTTGTTGTTCAAACTCAAAACTAGAAATTATCTAGACCTTAGAGAAACCAATTATGCAAACCAAATTTTAGCATGCTCTATGTATTCTTCACTAATAGGTGCAAAGTATATGATGCAAGAGCTTAAACATGAGCACAACAATTGCCAAGTATCACATTACCCAAGACATTATAGCAATTACTACATGTATCATTTTCCAATTCCAACCATATAACAATTTAACGAAGAGGAAACTTCGCCATGAATATTATGAGCTAAGAACACATGTGTTCATTTGAACCAGCGGAGCGTGTCTCTCTCCCACACAAGCATGATGTAATCCAATTTATTCAAACAAAAGCAAAAACAAAAGCACACAGACGCTCCAAGTAAAGTACATAAGATGTGGCCGAATAAAAATGTAGTTTCGGGGAGGAACCGATAATTTGTTGATGAAGAAGGGGATGCCTTGGGCATCCCCAAGCTTAGACGCTTGAGTCTTCTTGATATATGCAGGGGTGAACCACCGGGTGCATCCCCAAGCTTAGAGCTTTCACTCTCCTTGATCGTAGTATATCATCCTCCTCTCTTGACCCTTGAAAACTTCCTCCACACCAAACTCGAAACAACTCATTAGAGGGTTAGTGGACAATAAAAATTAACATGTTCAGAGGTGACACAATCATTCTTAACACTTCTGGACATTGCATAAAGCTACTGGACATCAATGGATCAAAGAAATTCATCCAACATAGCAAAAGAGGCAATGCGAAATAAAAGGCAGAATCTGTCAAAACAGAACAGTCCGTAAAGATGGATTTTATTAGGCCACCAGACCTGCTCAAACGAAAATGCTCAAATTGAATGAAAGTTGCGTACATATCTGAGGGATCATGCTCGTAAATTGGCATAATTTTCTGAGCTTCCTGCAGAGTTGGCTCAGATTCGTGACAGCAAAGAAATCTGGAACTGCGCAGTAATCCAAATCTAGTACTTACTTTACTATCAAAGACTTTACTTGGCACAATAAAACACAAAACTAAGATAAGGAGAGGTTGCTACAGTAGTAAACAACTTCCAAGACACAAATATAAAACAAAGTACTGTAGCAAAATAACACATGGGTTATCTCCCAAGAAGTTCTTTCTTTATAGCCGTTAAGATGGGCTCAGCAGTTTTGATGCACTCGCAAGAAATAGTATTTGAAGCAAAAGAGAGCATCAAGAGGCAAATTCAAAACACATTTAAGTCTAACATGCTTCCTATGCATAGGAATCTTGTAAATAAACAAGTTCATGAAGAGCAAAGTAACAAGCATAGGAAGATAAAACAAGTGTAGCATCAAAAATTTCAGCACATAGAGAGGTGTTTTAGTAACATGAAAATTTCTACAACCATATTTTCCTCTCTCATAATAACTTTCAGTAGCATCATGAGCAAACTCAACAATATAACTATCACATAAAGCATTCTTATCATGAGTCTCATGCATAAAATTATTACTACTCCCAACATAAGCATAATCAATTTTATTAGTTGTAGTGGGAGCAAATTCAACAAAGTAGCTATCATTATTATTCTCATCAAGTGTAGGAGGCATATTGTAATCATAATCAAATTCACTCTCCATAGTAGGTGGCACTAAAAGACCACTATCATTATAATCATCATAAATAGGAGGCAAAGTATCATCAAAGAAAATTTTCTCCTCAATGCTTGGGGGACTAAAAAGATCATGAAAACCAGCTTCCCCAAGCTTAGAACTTTCTATATTATTGTCAACAATGGTGTTCAAAGCGTTCATACTAATATTACTACCAGCATGCAAAGAAGATTTCATAGGTTTTTTAATTTTCGCATCAAACAATCCATGTTTTAAATCAGGAAATAGAATAAGAAGCTCACTCTTGTACATTATGCCAAACTAGTGTAAACAAGAAACAACAAGATGCAATTGCGGGATCTAAAGGAAATAGCTTCGAGCACACACACACAGGCGCCAGAAAAAAATACTTTACCGAGACCGTAGTATGAGAGCCTTTTACCTTTCCTCCCCGGCAACGGCGCAGAAAAGTGCTTGATGTCTACGGAGCTTCTATTCTTGTAGACAGTGTTGGGCCTCCAAGAAGAGGTTTGTAGAACCAGACAAGTTTCCCTTAAGTGGATACCCAAGGTTTATCGAACTCGGGGAGGAAGAGGTCAAAGATATCCCTCTCATGCAACCTGCAACCACAAAGCAAGAAGTCTCTTGTGTCCCCAACACACCAAATAGGTGCACTAGTTCGAGCGAAGAGATAGTGAAATACAGTGGTATAAATAAGTATGAGCGGTAGCAACGGTGCAGAAAAGTGCTTGGCGTGTAGTTGATGGTGGTGGTATTGCAGCAGTAGTAACGATAAAACAGTAAACAAGCAGTAGTAACTCAGCAGTATTTAGGAAGTAAGCAGTAGTAACTCAGCGGTATTTAGGAACAAGGCCTAGGGATTACACTTTCACTAGTGGACACTCTCAACATTGATCACATAATGGAATAGATAAATGCATACTCTACACTTTTGTTGGATGATGAACACATTGCGTAGGATTACACGAACCCTCAATGCCGGAGTTAACAAGCTCCACAATAATGCTCATGTTTTAGTAACCTTTAGTGTAAGATAGATCAACAGACTAAACCAAGTACTAGCATAGCATGCACACTGTCACCTTCATGCATATGTAGGAGGAATAGATCACATCAATATTATCATAGCAATAGTTAACTCCATAATCTACAAGAGATCATGATCATAGCACAAACCAAGTACTAACACGGTGCACGCACTGTCACCTTTGCACACATGCAGGAGGAATAGAACTACTTTAATAACACATCACTAGAGTAGCACATGGATAAATTGTGATACAACATCTGCAATCTTAAAGAGATATAAATAAGCACCTCACTATGCCATTCAATGAGTAAGTATTCTGTGAAATCTAGCCTAAGAGACCCACACGGTGCACACACTGTCACCTTTACACACGTGGGACGAGTCTGACTAGCATAATGACATCTAGATTACAAGCATCATCATATGAATCTCAATCATGTAGGGCAGCTCATGAGATTATTGTATTGAAACACATAGGAGAGAGATGATCCACATAGCTACCGGTACAGCCCCGAGCCTCGATGGAGAACTACTCCCTCCTCATGGGAGCAGCAGCGGTGATGAAGATGGCGGTGGAGATGGCAGCGGTGTCGATGGAGAAGCCTTCCGGGGCACTTCCCCTGGCGAGGGTGCCGGAGCAGATCCTGTCCCCGGATCTTGGCTTCGCGATGGCGGCGGCTCAGCGGGTTTCGTGGGTTTCGTCAATTGGTATCGGGTTTTCTGATCCAGGGGCTCTTTATAGGCGGAGAGCGGCGCGGGGAAGGTCGAAGGGGGCCCACACCCTAGGGGCGCGCCCCTTGGCGCGCGGGGGTAGGGTTTGGTGGCCACTGCCTCCCTTCTCTGCGGTTCTCGTGTGTTCTGGAGCTTCGGGTAAAATAGGAACCTGGGCGTTGATTTCGTCCGATTCGAGAATATTTCGTTACTAGGATTTCTGAAACCAAAAACAGAGAGGACGGCACTTCGGCATCTTGTTAATAGGTTAGTTCCGGAAAATGCACGAATATGACATAAAGTGTGCATATAACATGTAGATAACATCAATAATGTGGCATGGAACACAAGAAATTATCGATACGTTGGAGACGTATCACTCCCCAAGGTTTCCTCGTTACTAGCGTCTATATACGAATACGAGGTATAAATACTAAACCAAGCTCACATACTAAACTAGAAACACTCAAAGGGTTCACACACTAGTCCTAGTATCAATCAAACATGGCATGGTGGATTATTTGATTTGTCTTGATTTGAAAGAAGATAATTTCCTCTTATTTTCCTATTTCTTAAATTTGGTATGTAGATCCTTAGAGGGAATCATTTCTTCTCAATACCTCTTATTAAGATTTAATCTCTTCATATAATAATAAGGTATGAAATATAGGTTGACTCAAAGTCAACATTTCATATCTATTATATGTGAGTACAATTTAATTGAAGTGCTACACTTCACAAAGTTTTAATACTTAACATTTAAATGAATTAAAATCTCTAAGTAATAATTCTCAAGGGTTCATTAGCCTAAGTCTTTCCCCCTGGTTATTAGTACTTAGGATCAAAATTTAAATGAGAGGTAACTCTCATATTAGGGTTGAGTTTGAATTCCACTTTAAAAATGCTCTAGAAATGACTACATAGCCATTTTATTTGATCTAGTCCATGATCATACAAACAACAGGGCTATGTTATTGCATCATCAATTAGAGGACATCATTTGTGATTTATTAGAATTGGAATTACTTCAAAATCTATTCTGGTTGAATTTTAAATAAAGTTTGAATGTTCAAAAGTCCCTGTCTTGTATTTTTTGTCAAATTAAATCTACAATGAAATTGGAGATGGGGCCAGTGGCATTGGATAGATAAATTCATGGGCTTTCCAACGGTATAAAGTTTGCTAAATTTGGTTTGGCAGAATTTAAACTATTCAAAATTTACTAAACCTTCAGCAGAGCAAATTTGAATAAAGATTAAAACTAGATTTGAATTCCTGGGCTAGGCGGGAAACGTTACTGGGCCGAAACTAGTTTAAATCCCACTTCGCAGCCCAACACGCCTCTGGTGCGCTCGGGCCGCGCTGACGAGGTGGGGGCCACCTGTCGGCGACTCTTTAAACAGCGAAACGGTATATTCAAACTGGACCGTAGGATTAGACTGGGATCCGACGGCGTGTGAACGTCGTCTTCTCCGACGAGCGGCGGGCTCCCTGGCGGCGAGCCTAGGGGGTCGGAGGGCGTACCAGGCCGGTGCAGGGGTCGGGCAGTAGGCGCGGAGAAGGTGTAGTAGATGGGGAAGCCCTGGGAGCAGCGGCGGCGCTCGGGGAGGCGCCAATCGAAGCAGAGCTTCCGCGGGCTCCGGCGGACCTCAGCTCCCGATTGCTTCTGCTCCGGCGAGGTGGTGCTAAATTGAGGTGGGGAGATTGTTCAGAGAAGGGAGGGGAGCAAGTTGTGTGAAGAAATGGTGGGCGGAGGAGCTCTATTTATAGCAGGCGATGGAGGCCGTGAGGTGCTGCGGAGGAGCGTCGTCGGCGTGGCCTCTCCCGGTCGGTCGAAAGGGCAAGGCGAGGACGGCATCTTGTAGGCGTCGTCCTGCGATGCTCAACGGCTGGCGGCGCAGAGAAAGGCGACGGGATGGCTCGGGAGCTTGGGGTTTGTCACGGGGCGTGCGGCATCCTTTGGTCGAGGACAACGGCGACGGTGCGGGGCGAGCCACGGGCGCTCGTCTAGCGTGTAGAGGGCGGGAGTAGTGCTCAACGTCGCGGTAGGGATGCGGGGCGAGGACGGTCGCGCTCGAGTGGGCGGCGCTCTTGGCGCGGCGATGCGCGCTCACCGCGTGAGGCGCATGCCGCATGCTTTTAGCGCGCGCGTTACGGCAAAGCCGAGCCGTGGCGTTGCGGGCGTGTACCGTTGGTGTCCTTGTGCTGTGTAGATGCTCCAGGACAAGGGCAAGAGTTGAAACGAGGGCTGGAGGTGGAGATGCCAAAGGTGGCCGGCATGGCCACGGTATGCATTAGACTAGGTTTTCTTTCCTCTCCTCTCACTTTAATCGATCAACCAAGTACTGGGGTGAAGCAGGGGTTGTAAGAGGGTGCAATGATCAAGGATTAAAGGGGTTTAGGGAAGAAACCAGTGTGTAATAGTGTGTGCTCAATTTGGAAATGATGCCTGCCAGACATAATGGCCGCAAGAGAATTTTATTTGAATTTTGGAAATCTTTTTGGTGAATCTCATTTATATAAATAATGTGATGTATTGGTGGTGGTGGCACTCAATTTGGAGTTGTTTTGCAAAATGCCAAAAGTGACATAATCTTCTCTTTATTTCAGCATCCCTTCTTGTCACTATTATTCTGGTCAACCTAGTCAACTCTAGCCATGATGGTCAACATCAAAGTTGCTCACCTTGACATGGTCTTGGATGACATGGCTTTGGTTGACCAAGTTTAGTTCAAGAATTGAGAAAACCAGGGGGGTAAAGAGGTGAAGAAAATATTTTGGGGAGAAGTGACCATTATCATATGTATGTAGGATTTTTGATTTCTTGGTATTTGATTCTTGATTCAAGGATGCAATTGTGTTAGTTTATCATATTGAAGTATTTTAGAAGCAAGGGAGCAAGCAAATATGGCCTTGGTTGAGGATTTGCTATTTTGCATAAAGTGTATGTGAGTGAGAAATGGGTTTTTCCCATTTTCTCTAATTCCCCTCAAATTAGGGTTTAGTGATCTTGCTTAGGGTTCACATAGCAATGTTTAAACATACTAACACTCATCATGGCAATTGCACAAAATAATTTCACTCAAATGCATAAATCTATATGTGGCACTATATGCATAGAAAAAGTTTTTGTTAATTGCAAATTTTGGGTTTGGGGAATTTATCTCTCTTGTTTATTATTGTTGAAACTTGGGATGTTACACATGGCATACATAGATGTCAAGTCGGAACCTCAACCACCGGGAGGGTGGCCAGTGGAACCGTAGGGAGAGGGACCGCGAGGTTGAAGGAGGACTGCGTTATACGATGCTGAAGGTCGACGGTGCAACTGGCAGTGCAGAACAATGGCTGTGGAGGTGATGGAACCTACGCAACCATGAGGATTGGTGGATGAATAGAGGAAGGAGGAGAACTGATGATGAACCCATGGTTTCAACCTGTTTCTGTGTTTTTCTTTTCTAAGATCAAAGCACACCGCCTCAACCCACTTTGTTGGTTAGCCCGCACTGCCACACTCGGGAGGTCCTATGACCTGACATGGTCGGTGGCTTAGACGTGCCGCACACCCAGGCGGTGGTCTTGGGCCGACCCATTTTACTTGTTTCATTTTTTTCAATTTTTCTTAAATTAATTTTCAAAAATATATTTTAAAATAGTTTATTAATCTGAACAATCTCCCAAACTGTGTTCTTTAAGAATGAACTTCTTAAATTTAAATATTTTTTACATTTGAGTAAAATTTTGAAAATAAATCTTTTAAAAAAAGTTATATTCATGTGTTAAGTTTTTTAAAAAAATAAAATTTATATATTTTTAAAGAATCGAATCTGAAAACTAAACAGAAACAAAAAAGGGACAAAAGAAAACAGAAAACAAAAACATAAACGAAAATAAAAACAGGGAAAAAAGAAACAGAAAAGTAAAAAACGGAAAAAGAGGAAGCCCGCACCTAGGCTGTGCGGTACGCACCGACCTTATATGTGCATAAGCCTGCACCTAACTATTTCAGCTCAAACCATTTGAGGGCCCAGCAGTATCCACACCAGAAAGCCCAAAATAACCCGCACCATATTCCAAGCTTAAGGTTGGGCTGAGGAAGTCAGGACCCAAGTCTCCACGCCCTGAACCTGTCTTACCTTACGGCATACCGGCGTTGCGAACCGTCTCTTTCCCAAGCCGGAACCGGAGCTGCGCCTGCGTGCGGCACGCATCGAGAGGATAAAAACAGCAGTACCCACGCCAGTGCAAACCGGCGGCGAGGTCGGCCGCTGTACACGTGTGAACCTCCGGCCACTTTCCTCCCGCCGCCGCTGCCCGGCCGGCACGGCGAGGAATCTCCAGGGGACAGGCAGACACATCGCCGAGCTCGAAACCGCGTAAACCCGACCGCGCGCATCGGGCAACCGCGACACCCCGCATCCCATTCCCATTCCCATCACATCAGATCTCGCGCGCTTTCCATGGCAGACCAAAAAAGCTTCCCTCGGTTTCACGCTGCATGGAACCCAGATGGATAACAGCAGCAGCACACCATGATACGATACGGGGTCGAGTCATGCGTGACTCGTATGGCTGCCGCTTTTCATCCATGGCTCGTACCTCATCTGTTGTTTTCAAAGTGAGATTGGTCGATCGGGCCGAAAGGTCGCGGATACGGAGCGCATTATACAAATCTAACCCGCAGGAATAACCCAACATGCAGCGTTGAGATTTGACAACATGCAAGGGGAATCGGAGATGATGTCCAGCTTAGAAAAACAATCGGCCAGTCAGTCAAACACAAAGAATGGACAAAGCGCCAATGTGCGCAAGCTGCTAGTTGCGTGGATTACCTCACCATTTGATTCAAAGGATTGAATCCTTTAAAATTCTTATGAATTTTTTTCGAGGTTGACGGGGACGGGGCGGGACCCCACCGCTTGTTGTATTCCATCGAAAGTAACCTGGCAGGCCCATGTTCTTACAAACAGATTAAAGATATTAAGGGGGATACAAGGGAGTAGAAGATAAATAAAAAGAAAAAAAAACAATCTAGAAACAGGGGCACAAAAGGAAGGGGAGGTTAGCATCCGAAGCCAACGGAACCCCCAAGAGGACAACATCTCAAGGGACGACCACCACAATTTAGCAAGGCGAGCAACGGGCGACGATGAAGGACCTGCAGAACCGAGACCAAGACAGTCGAAGGGCGTCGGATAGCCGAGACTGGGGCGACGACACCGGTGTGCCGACCCCGAGGTCGAAGGGCGATGCAGAATCAAGTCCCACCACAAGGCACGAACAAAAGCAAAATCTTAACCAGTACACCACCTCGAGCACCTCAGGTCGACAGCTGGGGAGGATCTCCGGTGAGAACCTCAACACCGAAGGCAAGCAACCGAAGGAAAAGGTAGAGGAATACGTGGAGACCGGACAAGAGCACACCAAGAATCGTCTCTGGCACGGTCGAAGGGCGTCGGATAGACGAGAACGTGCGACGACATCGGTGTGCCGTCGGCGAAGCCGAAGGGCAATGTGCCGCCGAGACCAAGCACAGTCGAAGGGCGTCGGATAGCCGAGACTAGGGCGACGACACCGATGTGTCGCCCCCGTGGTCGAAGGGCAACGCAAGCCGAGGCCACCCCGGGATATTTAGGCTGCACTGCTCGGGCCACCATGACCACAGCCTCGTCCGCAAGGTAACGAGCCAAAGGCCGGCGAGAAGATGCGAGGCGATGCCGCCCGACACAGGTAAAGCTCCAAGGCGATGCCTCGAGAGAGGATCAGCGACGCGAAGACGACGCCATCGCCCAACCCGGAGAGGTCCGGGTCTGAGATTTCTTCCGGAGCGATGATAGGAGCTACACAGCTGTGTAACCCACGCAGCATCGGGACGAGCCGTCCTCACCACCTCCGCAGCACCACGGACAAGCTGCAGAGGGCCTTTCCCATGGCAGAAGGGCAGCGGGTCGGCCCAGGCCCGCAGGACGCCCCACGGCCAGATCTGCCGGGCGAGACCTTCCGCAGCCGGAGAAATCCGGCCAGGACCAGGAGCTAGCCACCGACCACCGACCATGGGCGCGAGGAGCAACGACTTCTGGCGCCGAGGCGACCAGCCACCGCGGGGAAGAGCGCCGCACGGGAGCGGAGCACAGCAGATTGGCGAGGAGGGTTGGCGAGGACGCAGCGGGCAGGAGCGCCCTGCCGCTGCCGGCGTCGCACGGACTTTGCCGGCGGCGCCCTCCGGTGGCATCAGGGGGAGGACGGAATGTGGGCGGCGGCGCTGGTTGGGCTAGGGTTCCGCCCGGGCAGCTCAGGAGGAGTAGCACGGGGCGATCTTTGAAGTTCAGGAGCTCCCCTGTTCAGATTCAGAAGACAGAAAATTCTTATGAATTGTTTTCCTATACTACAATTACATAGAATTTCTAACAAGAGGTTAGTTCTCTTGGAAACTTTTCTATGTGCCTATGATAACTATGGCACGTACTCAATCCCTATACAAATTTCCTGCGCTTTTTTGTACGGTGCAACCAAACGACTTCCACAACCAATTCCTGCGTTTTTATTCCTGTAGCATTTTGCATGTCATTACGTACTATTTTTACGGTTTTCATGCTATTGTTCTTTTGAAAACTTTCGAATCAAATTGGCCTGGATGATCATCCACCGGGGTTAGACCTCGTACCGAGATTCATATGTCGCCGCTTCGTTTCTTATCGTCTAGCCTCGTATGGTATTCGTATCACATCCATGACATCCCTAGGGCCTGCTGCTCCGGCACCGCTCGCTCCCGTACCAGCAACTCCATTGTTCGTAACACTTGCACTAGTGGCACCTCCCTCTATGTGGCTCCCTATCCGGCCGAAAGTACTCAAACCGTTATCTGATTTGGGTAGTTAGGATTTTTTTTTAGAGAATTCATATATCCGTAAAATTTCACTCTAACTTATCGATTACATCTTCGGGTAGTCGATTGGAGCGTAGATCTGTAGACTTCCGTGTAAATTCGGTTGAGGGTGGTCATTGGCATTGACATTAAATTGACATGCATGGACGGATAGGATGAGACGGCCCCTTGTAGACGCCGGTGATCACCACAACATGGCTGTGCGCGCACACGGTTCATTCCCAGCAGATGGATAATGTTAGAGGAATATGCGTGTTGTATTACCAGGGGGTCAAAGGCCACAATATATAGTACATGTACAGATGCAAATATGCAGGAAGCCCCCTAACATATGGAAACTACAATATCTGAGATATATCTTTACACCCCCCATGCTCATGGTGGATCACAACCTTTGAGTTTGGAGAGTAAAAAGTCATCTTAGCATCGAGTTTGTGCCTTTGTAAAGAAATCCACCAACTGCAAATCTGAAGGCACATAATGAACCGCAACAACCTCATCCTGCACCTGAGCACGTGTATAAAAAGCATCAACACCAATATGCTTGGTCAGCTCATGCTTGACCGGATCACGTGCAATACTGATAGCACCTGTACTGTCAGACAAAAGTGGAGTGGGTGTCGTAGAGAGACCCCAAAATCTGCAAGCAACCACCGTAACCAGGTCACCTCAGCAATCAACAAAGCCATAGCCCGCAGCTCAGCCTCAACACTCGAACGAGAAGCCGCTGTTTCTTCGTCTTCCAAGCAACAAGCGAACCACCAAGAAACACACGGTAAGCGAAAGTGAACGACGATCCGTGGGATCACTGCGCCCACGTAGCATCCGAGTAGCGGAGGTGGAAGGCTAGAACGAGGGAAAGAAAAGGCGACGAGTGATCGTGCCACGAAGGTAACGAAGAACACGGAGGAGATGACGTAGTGAACAGTGGTAGGAGCTGAGACAAGCTGACTCAGAATATGAACGGGATAAGAAATATCAGGACGAGTGACAGCAAGATAAACAAGACTCCCAACTAGATGACGATAACGTGTGGGATCAGGAAGAGGATCACCATCAGTAGGACGAAGCTTAACATTAAGTCCCATAGGAGTATCAACCGTGCGCTCATCCCCAAGAGCAGCACGAGCAAGAAGATCCTGAATGTACTTCTCCTGAGAGATAGAAAAGCCATCAGAAGTGGAGGAAACCTCAATCCCAAGAAAATAGCGAAGAGGACCAAGATCAGTCATGAGAAACTGATCACGAAGACGAGCCTTTACAAAGGCAATATACTCAGGATCATCACCAGTAATGATCATATCATCAACATAGAGAAGGAGAAGGGTGCGTCCACGAGGAGAAGTGTGAACGAAAAGTGCTGGATCATGAAGACTAGGAGAGAAACCAGCAGCAGTCACCACAGAGGCAAAGCGCTCAAACCGAGCATGGGGCCATTTGAGACCATATAGAGAACATCGAAGACGACAAACCATCCCATCGGGAAAAGAATACCCGGGAGGAGGCTGCATGTAAACCTCCTCACTCAACTCGCCATTAAGAAAACATTCTGAACATCAAGCTGGGAGACAGACCAGCGCGACGAGAAGCAACAGCAAGAAGGGTATGCACAGTAGTCATATGAGCCACGGGGGCAAAAGTCTCATCATAGTCACGGCCGTGCTCCGCTGAAAACCGAGCCACGAGACGCGCTTTATAGCGCTCAAGAGATCCATCGAGCGAGTCTTAATTTTATATACCCACTTACACGTGATGGGACGAACACCAGAAAGGGGAGAAACAAGATCCCAAGTGCCGGTGCGCTCAAGCGCAGCGATCTCCTCAGCCATGGCAAGCTGCCATTCAGGATGACGCTCGGCATCCCGATAAGAAGTCGGCTCGGAAACGACAGAGAGACCATACTGACTAGGAGAGTAACGAACTGGAGCACGACGCTGACGAACAGGCCGAGAAGGGGGAAGGTCATCCGCAGAAGACAAGTCATCAGAAGAAGAGGAAGAAGGGACAGAATCGGAAGGAGCCGAAGCCGGAGAACGAGGAGTACTAGGTGGACTAGACGAACGAGAGGATGGCGCCGAAGGGGGCGCATCGGAAGGAGGGGGGAGGAGCAGCAGGGGGTGCAGGAAAAAGAAGAAAAGAGATATCATCCACCGGGTAAGTACCCGAGGTGGGGCGAGGATAGAAGGACGCGTCTCATCAAATGTGACGTCACGAGAGATGCGCATCCGACGAAACGGGGTCCCAACAGCGATAGCCCTTATGCTCATCACTGTATCCGAGAAAAACACACTCAACAGATGAGCGGTCGTTTGGTGCGTTCGCGAGGAGGCAGAAGGACATAGCAGACGCAACCAAATGAACGGAGAGTCGAGTAGTACGGAGAAACCAGAGAGACGCTCGAGAGGAATGCCACCTGTAGAGCAGCGGAAGGCTGAAGGTTAATGAGGTGGGCCGACGTAGCGACAGCCTCAGCCCAGAAATGTGGCGGAAGAGAAGAGGCAATCATCATAGCATGGGTGGTCTCAAGAAGATGACGATGCTTACGCTCGGCGACGCCATTTTGAGCATGCGCGCCGGGACAAGAAAACTGAGCGAGGGTGCCCTCCTCAGCAAGTACACCACGAAGGTGCTGAGAGATATACTGCAGAATCAGCACGGAACACGCGAATGGGTGAGGAATACGAGTGCGGACCATGGCCGCAAAACGGCGATAAATAGAAGGCACCTCAACGCGAGAGTGCATGAAAAACACCAGTGTGCGTGAAAAATCATCAATGAATAAGATATAGTATCGATGGCCCCCTTTCGAAGGAGCCGGACCCCAAACATCCGAATGGACTAAATCGAACGGTCGCTGAGAGACAGACACACTAGTAGGATAAGGAAGGCTGGATCTGTTTGCCTAACCTACAACACGGCAGTGTAACGACCATCTCAAGAACAGACCCCAGAAGGCCACGATGAACCAAAGACGACAGGCGAGAGTCACAAAGGTGACCAAGACGATGATGCCACTTCTGAAAAGAGCCGGTGACAGAGGCAACAACCGGAGGAGAACTGGCAGATGAAGTGGCAGCGGAAGGAACGTCTAACTCCCAAAGCCCCGGAGACTGACGGCTACGAGGACCAGCTCCAACCAGGGCATGTGTGCGACGATCCTGAACCGCACAAGACTCAGCGTCAAGAATGACGCGACAACCAAAATCGGTGAGCTGGCTAGCAGAGAAAAGGTTCATCTGAAGGCGAGGAACATGAGAAACAGCAGGGACAGAGAAAGAGGGAGTAGAAAGGGTGCCTATACCCAAACAGAATAAGTACCATCGGCGTGACACGGACGGGAGAAATAAGAGACCGAATAGCGAGACGGGATGAAGACTCGGGGTCCTTATGAAAAGCTCGAATCAGGATACCACAGGGGACGTACGGCCCCCATGTAGAAAGTGGTGAGTCGCGCCGGTGCAGAAGAGCCGATCACGAGACGGCGAAGCACCAGGCGAGAAGAGTGCAGGTGGCGAGCCGGACCACGAAGACCGAATGTCTGCGATGAGAGGTGCAAGTGCGAGAAGATCTGAAGACGACTGCGGCAGTCTGGAGCTCGCCGGCGTGGCGGGATCCCCGCGTCCGGCGGGTGGAGGAAGTGTGGCCAACCTTGCCACAGTAGGTGCAATGAGGACGAGGGCGGAGACTCGGACCGCGAGGCTGCTGACGTAAACTGGAATCCCAAGCATCAAGCAGGCAGTGAAGCTGCGCTATCTCATGCGCAGAGAGAGGCGCGACTGGAGAGGTCGACGATACAATCGGGTGCCGACGGGTATCATCCACACGCCTGAGAGGCCACCAAAGAGGGCGACTGGAGAGCAACACGCCGATGAAGACAGAGTCGGCAAAGCGCGGTCATAACCACGTGAAGAGGCCGCGAGAGTCGATGTGAAGCGGCGGGGCCGACGCGAAGTCGACGAAGCGCGGTCATAACCGCGGGAAGAGGCCGCAAAAGTCGATGTAGACGGCGGGCAGCGGCGAAGTCGTAGAAGCGACGAAACCGCATGAAAGAAGCGCAAAAGTCGATGCTCTCGGCAGCAGGCTTAGCATGACAGATCGACAGCAACGGCCATAACCGCGGGGAAGAGACAGCAATCGATGTAGAGTGGCGAGCGATATAGAGAAGTCGGCGAAGCGCGGGCGAACCGCGTGAAGAGCGCAAAGGAGTCGATGTAGGCGGCATGCCGACATAGACGGAAGTCGGTGACGCGGGCAGGCCGCGTGAAGAGAGACGCAAACGGCGACGAAGAATAGCTAGCAGTCATGCACGGAGGCAGCGGACAAATACCAAGTATCGAAGGTGGGTCCAAAAAGGAGCGGGATCGGCGGAAGACAGCTCTCTTTTTGCCTTTTTTTTTTTGCTTTTGCTTTTGCTTTTGCTTTTGCCTCAGACGGAAGTCAGATCGATCTCAGATCACGACCGGAGCGAACCTGCGTTGGGGTGATCTGGTGGGCCTGGAGCAGAACCAGGACTGCCTGCCTTGGGAGATCACGGGTTGGAGCGCGGATCGGGCGGCCAAGCAGGGAAGAGCACGGGAAACGAGAGAGTTGCACGCGAGCGGCGAGCGACGGGCGGACGCGGCGGGATCCACGCGGGGCGAGCGGGGCGGCCGGCGGCGGGAGAGGCGGCCGGAGGAGGGCGACCGACGGCGGGGAAGACGACGACCGGCGGCCACGGAGAAGATCGCGGCGGAACACGTACTGAACTGGGGATCCAATTATTTTGCTGCGATGCCATGTTAGAGAAATGTCATTGTATTACGGAAGTTAAAAGGTAACGATATATAGTACGTGCACGGGTCACGAATATGCGGGAAGCCACTGCGTATGGGCTTCTGATATATAGATATATCTACCAACAGAGATAGCATTGAGAATACAGGCCGTACATGGCTGTGTGTAGCTTCCCTTTTCATCCTAGGCTCATACCATCCTTGTGCGTGATCTGTTGTTGTTAAAGAGGAGATCGCTCGATCGGACCGAAGGCCCTTGAGATGCGGAGCGCTTATACAAAGGCAATCTAGCAGCAGGAACCATCAAACATGGATCACCTGAGGACTGAAACCCCTAGCGCTCTCGCGCCCGCTCCATGGCGGCCGGAAGCCCGTGTGGCATACCACAGGCCCACCTCCTCCTCCTCGGTCTCGCCGCGGAGCGTCGTAGGAGCAAAGCCCGCGCGGCGCCGGCTGCGCGGGGCCTCTCCCTCGCGCGGTGGTGGCGGCGCGGGCCGTCCGCTGCCGGTGAGGGCGCCGCGCTGGGCGTCGGGCGTGGCGGCGCGGAGCTCCGGCGTCGGCGTGGAGACGGCGCACCCCTTGGCGTGCTCGCGGCGGTGGTTCCTCCCCGGAGCGACCTCGACGGCGGGCGGCGCGGCCTCTGCCCTGGCGGTCTTGTGGAGGCGACGGCGGCGCGGATGACGACCTGCGCGGCGGGATGTACGGCAGGCTGCGGCGGAGCGCCTGCTCGGGCTCGACGTGGAGGCCGCCTGGTGCGGTGGTGGCGGCTCCTTGGGCCTCCGCGGGTGCGGACCAAGGCAGGGGCCTGATCCCCTTCGAGCCGTCTTCGTCCCAGATCTGCTGGCGCCGACAGCCATGGGGGCTGAAGGTGGCCGCTTTCGCAGGTTCGGCTCGGATCTCCTCGCGTCTTGCTTCGGTGGTGCTGGTTGCGGCGGCCGGCCTGCGCCTTGGTTGGCGGTCGGTGGCCACTCGACGTTGCCCTTTGCTCTCCCCTAGGACACGTGGGTTGCAGGAGGTGGGGCCTTGGGGGCGCGCGGCCCCCTGGACGATGGGAGTTCTGCTTGGTTGAGCGGCGAACCCGGGGGCTCGAGTCTTGAGCCCCGGAGCCTCGGCGGGTGTGGACGGCGTAGGATTCGGCTTCGAGCCACATCTTTATGTGACGGGCGGGTTGTTGCTACGGCGGCGGCAGCCTTCCTGTGTGGATGGGCGAGTGCTATTGCGGAGGGAAGCCCTTGCCCGTTTGGGCCACGACGTGCAGCATCCATGGACGGCGTTCCCTTGATGAAGCGTTAGTGTGGGGGTGCTCGAGGTTCGACCCGACCTCCGGGTGAAAACCCGATCTACGGATCGGAAGCGGCAGCTTTGGCGCCGTGCTGTGCCAGAAGATACCGCGCGGAGTTCATGGCGTGTCTGGCTCTCCGTTGGTTGTGCGGCGGAGGTGCGGTGCCTCTTGGTGTTGGCTCTTCGTCTGGCGATCCTCGGCAAAGCTTGCTTCGTGCCCTTCCCTTGTCGAGCTTCCTTGGCGCTGCTGTTCGGTTTGTGAGCAACGAGGGTTGGCCCCCGGTGGTGGTCGGCTTTCGGTGGCGTTTCTGTGTCGGAGGAGTTTTGTTGAGGCGCGCGTGAAAATGGCTCGCTCTCGGGTGAGCTCCGGCCCGACACTGTAGACTCCAGCTCTTCTCCGAGTCTCGTAGGCGCTTTGGCTGTGTTCGTTGATCACGCTTCCGGTTGTAGCTTCTTCGGTAGTTCGTGTGGGTGTGTGGTGTCGTTCTGTAAGCTGGGTTCAGCACTATGTATCGTTCTCGCCGTTGTTGGCTTTGTTAATTCAAAGTCGGGCACTTAAGTGCCTTTTATCTAAAAATAATAATCAAACATGCATCGTTTTTTGAGAACATGGGGAATGAGAGATGATGTCTAGCTTATGTGCCAGTCAACCAAACACAGAGAATGAACAAAACGCTAATGTGCCCAAGCTAATTATTGCGTGTATCGCGACTGCAATTATATTCTTATATGCAGTCCTAGTTCTATATTTGTTGACGCGCTTTTTGCCAATCAAAATAGCAACTCGATTAATAGGTTCGACGTTGCAGCACACGCATCGTTGTGAATAAACCATGAGGGAGTCTCCGGCTTCGTACGTACGTGGCGTACCAGCCGTGATGAGTGTGCACGTGCTGTTTGGAGTGATCCAAGTCACTCGTCACACACACTGACGACTGACGGGTACTATTCGATCGATAAAAACTTGACCACAACCACTCGCGTCGATACAACTCAACCTTCTCTCGGATTAAGAGTGCTACTCACACTACAAGCATCCTCGGTGACATGACAGCATTCGAGCTAGCAGCGTTGTGTACATTGCGTGGGCCGAAAATGAGTCAAAATATTCGGACGTTCATTTGTTCGGGTGGCTCAATGAACACGACAGCATAATTTTTTCATTCATGAAGCCATAATTTGCATTAATAAAAAAAACATAAAAAACGAGGAAAGGCGTGGTAGCGTGGGTGCTGCCCTCTCTGCGAAAGGTCGTCGTCAGTGAAGCGTTAATCAACTCAAGCGCTCGACCATGAAGCCCTCGTCTGCCGGCGAGAAGGGAGGTACCGCCCATGGGCAGGGGCTGTCGCCGAGGATCCGACGACGGAACGCGAGCGGGCGCGGTCGTTGTAATGCGTCGAGCGTGGCCGGGGAGGAGTCGCCGGTCTCCCTCTTGCGAGTCTTGACTCGCGGAGGCGGATTGAGCCGTCCCCTGGCGGAGCTCGTTGAGCTGGTCTGTCCCGACGTGGCCGGTGCGCAACGTAGCCTCCTCTCGAAAATGTCCGGCGGGCGGGTCTCCGGATCCCGCACCGGCCCGTCGTCGTCGTGGTCGTAGTCTGCCATGTCACCTCGTCCTCCTCGTCCTTGTCCTCCTGAGCGGCGGCTGCGGCGTGCGGCGATCTCGCGCTCGAAGTAGTCTACGTCGGCGAGGTAGCCGGCGCGGTGGCGCGCGTCGGGCTCAGACGACCGAATGAAATCCAGTTATAGGAGTTCAGCGTGTACGCCGGATCCTCCCGCAGATCCGGCGGCAAGATCGATCGGCGGCGGTGCACCTCGTCCCGCCGCTCTCGCTCCTCGCGCGGCACGGGGGGAACCGGCACGCGCCTCGAGTTGAGGTACCAGCCCCGGCAAGTTCGCGTCCCGGCCATGGTATCGGCCGGTTCCTCCACTGTTGTCCAGCCGAAGTCGCGCGGACGTCACCGCCGACCGTGCCTTCTTGCCGGACCGCTGATACGCGTACCGCACGCGTCCGTTGGGAACTTGGGAAGGTGTGATGCGTACAGCAGCAAGTTTTCCCTCAGTAAGAAACCAAAGTTTATCGAACCAGTAGGAGCCAAGAAGCACGTTGAATGTTGATGGTGGCGGTGTGTAGTGCGGCGCAACACCAGGGATTCCGGCGCCAACGTGGAACCTGCACAACACAACCAAAATACTTTGCCCCAACGTGACAGTGAGGTTGTCAATCTCACCGGTTTGCTGTAACAAAGGATTAGATGTATAGTGTGGATGATGATGTTTTTTTGCGAAGAACAACTGAAACAAGTATTGCAGTAGAGTGTATTCGATGTAAAGAATGAACGGGGTCCACAGGTTCATAGTGTCTCTCCAATAAGAAATGGCATGTTGGGTGAACAAATTACAGAGTTGGGCAATTGACAAATAAAGATGGCATGACAATGCACATACATATGATGAGTAGTGTGAGATTCAATTGGGTATTACGACAAAGTACATAGACACGCCATCCGACATGCATCTATGCCTAAAAAGTCCACCTTCGGGTTAGCGTCCGCCCTTCCGGTATTAAGTTGCAAACAACGAGACAATTGCATTAAGTATGGTGCGTAATGTAATCAACACAAATATCCTTAGACATAGCATTGATATTTTATCCCTAGTGGACGACACATCCACAACCTTAGAACTTTCTATCTTGTCCCAGTTTACAATGGAGGCATGAACCCACTATCGAGCATAAATACTCCCTCTTGGAGTTAAGAGTAAAAACTTGGCTAGAGTCTCTACTAATAACGGAGAGCATGCAAGATCATAAACAACACATAGATGATAGATTGATAATCAACATAACATAGTATTCCATATTCATCGGATCCCAACAAACGCAACATGTAGCATTACAAATAGATGATCTTGATCATGTCACGCAGCTCACAAGATCCGACAATGATAGCACAATGAGGAGAAGACAACCATCTAGCGACTACTATGGACCCATAGTCCCGAGGGGGTGAACTACACACATCACTCCGGAAGCGACCATGGCGGTGAAGAGTCCTCGGGAGATGATTCCCCTCTCCCGCAGGGTGCCGGAGGCGATCTCTGAATCCCCCAAGATGGGATTGGCGGCGGCGTCTACGGAAGTTTTAAACCATCGTGGCTATTGATTTAGGGTTCACGCGTCGGGAAGCTTCTTATAGGCGGAAGGGTAGGTTTAGGGGGCGACGCGAGGCCCCACATGCTAGGGCCGCGCGGCCAAGGGCTGGGCCGCGCCACCTGTTGTATCGAGCGCCTCGTCGGCCAGCCGTTTCCCTTTGGGTTAACATAGGTCTTTCCTGGAAAAATAAGACCACAGGCGTTCATTTCGTCCAATTAAGAGAATATTTCCTTACTAGGATTTCTGAAACCAAAAGCAACAGAAAACAGCAAGCGCTCTCCCCAATCTTGTTAATGGGTTAGTCTCGGGAAAATGCATAAATATGACATAAAGTATGTATAAAATATGTGAGTATCATCATAAAACAAGCATGGAACATAAGAAATTATCGATACGTTTGAGACGTAGCATCTAGCTTACGAATAGGTAAACGATAACAAAGATAATTTCTGAAGTGACATGCTATCACAATCCTTGATCAATACTATTGTAAGCATATGAGATGAATGCAGCGATTCGAAGCAATGGTAAAGACAATGAGTAAACAACTGAATCATATAGCAAAGAGTTTCCATGAATAGTACTTTCAAGACAAGCATCAATAAGTCTTGCATAAGAGTTAACTCATAAAGCAATAAATTCAAAGTAAAGACATTGAAGTAACACAAAAGGAAGATATAAGTTTCAGCGGTTGCCTTTCAACTTGTAACATGTATATCTCATGGATAATTGTCAATATAAAATAATATGATGAATGCAAATATGCAAGTATGTAGGAATCAATGCAGTTAACACAAGTGTTTGCTTCTAAGATAGAAAGAAGTAGGTAAACTGACTCAACATAAAAGTAGAAAAATGGCCCTCTTCGCAGAGGAAGCATGGATTGCTATATTTGTGCCAGCTTTATTTTGAAAACAAGAAACAATTTTGTCAACGGTAGTAATAAAGCATATATGTTATGTGCAAGGCTCATGCATAGATTACCAATAGTACCCGCACCTTCTAATTAGCTTGATTTACATGGATTATCATTGCATAGCATATGTTTTAACCAAGTGTCACAAAGGGGGTACCTCCATGCCGGTACAAAGGTCTAAGGGGAAAGCTCGCATTGGATTTCGCTTTTGATTATTCTCAACTTAGACATCTATACCGGGACAACATAGACAAGAGATAATGGACTCCTCTTTAATGCATAAGCATTCAACAACAAATAATATTCTCATAAGAGATTGAGGATTGTTGTCCAAACCTGAAACTTCCAACATGGATCATGGCTTTAGTTAGCGGCCCAATGTTCTTCTCTAACAATATGCATACTCAAACCGTTTGATCTGATAAATCACCCTTACTTGAGACAAGACGGACATGCATAGCAACTCATGATATTCAACAAAGATAGTTGATGGCGTCCCAGAACATGGTTATCGCTCAACAAGCAACTTATTAGAAATAAGATACATAGTATATATTCAATACTACAATAGTTTTTAAGCTATTTTTCCCATGAGCTATATATTGCAAAGACAAAGAATAAAATTTTTAAAGGTGGCACTCAAGCAATTTACTTTGGAATGGAAGAGAAATACATGTAGTAGGTAGGTAGTGTGGACACAAATGCATAGTTTTTTGGCTCAAGGATTTTAGATGCACGAAGTAATCCCTCTCAATGCAAGGCTTAGGCTAGCAAGGTTGTTTGAAGCAAACACAAGTATGGACAGGTACAACAAAACTCACATAAGAACATATTGCAAAAATTATAAGACTCTACCTTGTCTTCCTTGTTGTTCAAACATCTCATAGAAAATATCTAGACTCTAGAGAGACCAATCATGCAAACCAAATTTTTAGCAAGTTCTATGTATTTCTTCACTAATAGGTGCAAAGTATATGATGCAAGAGCTTAAACATGAGCACAACAATTGCCAAGTATCACATTATTCAAGACATTATACCATTCAACACATGTAGCATTTCCCGTTTCCAACCATACAACAATTAACGAAGCAGTTTCAACCTTCGCCATGAACATTATGAGTAAAGCTAAGAACATATGTGTTCATATGCAACAATAGGAGCGTGTCTCTCTCCCACACAATGAATGCTAGGATCCAATTTATTCAACAAAAACAAAAATAAAAGCAAGCAGACCGCTCAAGTAAAGCACATAAGATGTGATGGAATAAAAATATAGTTTCACTAGAACAAATGCTTTATCGATGAAGAGGGGATGACTTGTTGTCCAAGCTTAGATGCGTGAGTCTTCTTGAAATATGCGGGGATGAACCACGGAGGCATCCCCAAACTAGAGCTTTTACTCTCCTTGATCATATTGTATCATCTCCTCTCTTGATCCTAGAAAACTTCCTCCACACCAAACTCAAAACAACTCATTAGAAAGTTAGTGCATAAATTCATATATTTAGAGGTGACATAATCATTATTAACATACGGATATTGCACAAAGCTACCGAAAGTTAATGGAATAAAGAAATCCATCAAACATAGCAAAACGAACCAATGCGAAATAAAAGGCAGAATCTGTCAAAACAGAACAGTCCGTAAAGACGAATTTTTTAGGTGCACCAGAATTGCTCAAATGAAAATGCTCAAATTGAATGATAGTTGCGTACATATCTGAGGATTACTCACGTAAATTGGCAGATATTTCTCGAATTTCCTACGAGAGAATACTATAAATTCGTGACATCAAGAAATCTGTTTCGCAATAATCCAAATCTAGTATGAACCTTACTATCAAAGACTTTACTTGCCACAACAATGCAATAAAATAAAGATAAGGAGAGGTTGCTACAGTAGTAACAACTTCCAAGACTCAAATATAAAACAAAAGTGCAGAAGTAAAATAATGGGTTGTCTTCCATAAGCGCTTTTCTTTAACGCCTTTCAGCTAGGCCCAGAAAGTGTGTATCAAGTAACATCAAGAGACGAAGCATCAACATCGTAATTTGTTCTAATGATAGAATCAAAAGGTAACTTCATTCTCTTTCTAGGTAAAGTTCCATACCTTTCCTGAGAGGAAATTGATATTTAATATTACCTTCCTTCATATCAATAATAGCACCAACTGTTCGAAGAAAAGAAAAGCCCTTTCAAAAAAAAAAACTGTTCGAAGAAAAGGTCTTCCCAAAATAATGGGACAAGATGATTTGTTAGCAGTAATGCCGAACATTATCAATCCTCCACAAAGGTTTCTTTGTAGAATTATCGACAAGATTAACACCAAGTAACAATTTTTCAATGGTGGCAAGTCAAGCATATTATAGATTTTCCTAGGCATAACGAAAATACTTGCACCAAGATCACATAAAGCATTACAATCAAAATCATTGACCTTCATCTTAATGATGGGCTCCCAACCATCTTCTAACTTCCTAGGAATAGAAGTTTCAAGTTTTAAGTTTCTCTTCTCTAGCTTTACTGAGAGCATTTGTAATATGTTTTGTAAAGGCCAAATTTATAGCACTAGCATTGGGACTCTTAGCAAGTTTTTGTAAGAACTTTATAACTTCAGAGATATGACAATCATCAAAATATAAACCATTATGATCTAAAGCAATGGGATCATTGTCCCCAACATTTAAAAAAATTGAGTTTTATCCGCAACGATTTAATGATTTAGCGATTTGAGGCGGTTTGCAAGCTTTTGCATTAGGAGTAGAAACATTGCCAACACCAATTATTTTACCATTGATAGTAGGGTGTCAACATGTGAAGCATTTTCATTGCTAGTGGTGGTAATAATCCTAAACTTTAGCTATATTATTCTCTTTAGCATTTTCTTCTTTTTTCCCACCTAGCACGCAATTCATCAATCATATATTCTCATTAATTCTAATTTGGATGGCAAGCTGTGAAAATAACTTAATTTCTTTATCTTCATTAGGCATAACTTTCAATTTAAAAGATCAACATGTTGACAAGACTATCAACTTTACAAAGCAAGTATATCAATTTTACCAAGCTTTCTTCAACAATTTTATTAAACGGTTTTGTGTACTAATAAATTCTTTATAAGCATGGCTTCAAGTCCATGGGGTACATTTCTATTATTGTTGTAAAGAATTCCCATAATAATTACCATAACCGTTACCATTATTATAAGGATATGGCTTATAGGTTGTTACTAGAATTATTCCGATAAGCATTGTTGTTGAAATTATTATTTTTAATGAAGTTCACATCAACATGTTCTTCTTGAGCAACCAATGAATCTAACGGAACATTATAAGGATCAACATTAGATCTACCATTCACAAGCATAGACATAATAGCATCAATCTTATCACTCAAGGAGGAGGTTTCTTCAACAGAATTTACCTTCTTACCTTGGAGCTCCTAGTGTGCCATTAGGTAATTAATCATCATATTATCAGAAGCTTTGTTGCGGCGCCAAGAGTGATGGACATAGGTACCTCCAGCAGCTGAATCCAATAGGTTCCGTGAAGAAAAATTCAGTCCTGCATAAAAGGTTTGGATGATCATCCAAGTAGTCAATCCATGGGTTGGGCAATTTTTAACCAAAGATTTCATTCTTTTCCATGCTTGTGCAACATGCTCAGTATCCAATTGCCTAAAATTCATTATGCTACTTCTCAAAGATATAATTTTAGCGGGAGGATAATATCTACCAATGAAAGCATCCTTACATTTAGTCCATGAATCAATACTATTCTTAGGCAGAGATAGCAACTAATCTTTAGCTCTTCCTCTTAAGGAGAAAGGAAACAATTTCATTTTTATAATGTCACCATCTACATCCTTATACTTTTGCATTTCACATAGTTCAACAAAATTATTAAGATAGGCAGCAGCATCATCAGAACTAACACCAGAAAATTGCTCTCCCATAACAAGATTCATAAAGCGGGTTTAATTTCAAAGTCTGTAGTAGCGAGGTGGAGCAATAAAATTGTGCATAATCATTATTATTTATGTTTGTGAAGTCACACAACTTAGTATTTTAAACAGTACCATTTCAGCAATAGTAAATAAAGCAAACTAGATAAAGTAAATGCAAGTAACTAATTTTTTTGTGTTTCTAATATGGAGAACGCAAACAAAGTAGTAAATAAAAATAAAGCAAGACAAAAACAAAGTAAAAAAGATTGGAAGTGGAGACTCCCCTTGCAGCGTGTCTTGATCTCCCCGGCAACGGCGCCAGAAAAAGAGCTTGATACGCGTACAACACGCGTTCGATTGGGAACCTTGAAGGAAGGTGCTTGATGCGATGCCTGGGATTTTCATAGTAAGAAACCAAGGTTTGTAGACATTAGGAGCCAAGAAGCACGTTGAAGGTTGATGGTGGCGGGATGTAGTGCGGCGCGACACCGGGGATTAAACCAACGTGGAACTGCACAACACAACCAAAATACTTTGCCCCAATGAAACAGTGAGGTTGTAATCTCACCGGCTTGCTTGTAACAAAGGATTAGATGTACAGTGACGTATAGTGTGGATGATGATGTTTACAGAAAACAGTAGAACAATGTTTACGATGGGTGTATTACGATGTAAAGAATGGACCGGGGTCCACAGTTCACTAGTGGTGTCTCTCCAATAAGAAATAGCATGTTGGGTGAACAAATTACAGTTGGGCAGTTGACAAATAAAGATGGCATGACAATGCACATACATAGTGTGATGAGTAGTGTGAGATTCAATTGGGCATTACGACAAAGTACATGACCGCTATCAGCCATGCATCTATGCCTAAAAGTCCACTGGTTAGCGTCCGCACCCCTTCCAGGTATTAAGTTGCAAACAACCAGAGACAATTGCATTAGTATGGTGCGTAAATCTAATCAACACAAATATCCTTAGACATAGCATTGATGTTTTATCCTAGTGGCAGCACATACCTGACATAGATCTTTTTGTCAACTTGTCCCGAATTTAATGGAGGCATATGAACCCACTATCTACCGAGCATAAATACTCCCTCTTGGAGTTACAAATAACGACTTGGCAGAGCCTCTACTAATAATGGAGAGCATGCAAGATCTAAGCAACACATATATGATAGATTGATAATCAACATAACATAGTATTCCATATTCATCGGATCCCCACCACAGCATGTAGCATTACAAATAGATGATCTTGATCATGTCGGGCAGCTCACAAGATCCGACAATGATGACATAATGAGGAGAAGACAACCATCTAGCTCTGCTATGGACATAGTCCGGGGGTGAACTACTCACACATCCATCGGAAGCGACCATGGCGGTGAAGAGTCCTCAGGGAGATCGTTCCCCTCTCCCAGCGAGTCTTGCAGACGTCCTCACAGATCCCCGAGATGGGATTGGCGGCGGCGGCGTCATGGAAGGTTTTCCGTATCGTGGCTCTCGGTGCGGGGGGTTTTCGACGAAGGCTTCTTATAGGTGGAAGAGAAGACAGGTTTAGGAGCGACGAGGGCCCACACGCGAGGAGGCGCGCGGCCAAGGCACGGGCCGCGCCGCCACTGTTGTGTCGGCGCCTCGTCGCCCTACTTCGTTTCGGTCTTACGGAATCTTCGTGGAAAAAATAAGACCCTGGGCGTTGATCCAATTTTGAGAATATTTCCTTACTAGGATTTACGAGAACAAAACAACGACAGCTGGCTCTTGACATCTTGTTAATGAGTTGATCGCGGGAAAAGTATAAATATGACATAAAGTATGTATAAAACATGTGGATATATATCATCATAAAACAAGCATGGACATAAGAAATTATCGATACGTTGGAGACGTATCCAATAGCATAACAACTAGACTCGTGGTGGATTTGTAGTCTTGCGGGACGGCTAGCATTTCTTCCCCATGGCGTCGGTGGGGTGGATACCGTGGGATGTGGCAATGGTTTGGTCGGAAATGACATGGGTAGCGTCCCTTTAGAGGCCGGGCGCCGTCTAAGCGTGATGGCTGTCTTCTGCTTAGCCGCCTCGGCTGCCTGCGCTCGCCGGGCGGGCGCCACCATTCGCCTTGACCACTGCAAAGTGCAGCGCGCGCTATAAGTAATTCCACGGAAGACGATGCAGTTGTGTCCACTGCCCGGGCGGGCCACGTGCGGCTTGACCAGAGCGGACACTTTCGCATCGCCGACGTCCGCGACGCAAACACAGGCGCATATTTAGGTTTCCGTCTCCGCGGGGCAGCCGATCACTGCGTCGCCCTGCTGCAGGTAGTGCAGACGTATTTCCGGTCACGCAGGACACAAACGATCGCTCGCGTCCATTTTGCGTCGCGGCTGTGGAGATGCCCTTCGTATCTCCGGCGGGAATAACCTCAGTGGAAAAAATCCTAAGCGACCGGCACGCGAATAGGCAATTTAAAAAACGACATCTATCGGGAAAATTTAAACGGATCATTGTTCGCGTGCGTCCACCGTCCATCAAATTTACGGTATGGATAAGATCAAATCGGATGAGCATCGGATAAGGTTGTTCTTCTCTATATATTGGAATAGCATGTTGGGCCATGGTCCCCATGCTTAAATGCTCTCTCATTGGCCAGCAACACCACTTTTATTTTATTTATTTTGGTGGTCCATATTCACATGACCACCATGAATGGACCACATTATATGGCCACATGGCTGTTGTGGTAGGATAAATTGGATCCTCCACTTGTGGCATGTGTAAGCAAGGCAACGGACCAAATTAGACAAAAAGCAGGACATATTTTGGATCTCCCATTCGGAATGCCCTTGCGCCCCGTGCACGCTCAGCGGGAAGTGGCGCCAGCGGACCAACCCGTTAGTATCTCAAATTTGAAGCCGATGTATCGATGTAGACTGTAGCGTGTCTCCCGTGTTAAGCCGTGTGCATCTTGAGCCCGCATAGGCAGCCCAATGGTCTTCCACCTCCTGGCCATCAATGAGTACTGCGGCCATGCTGCCCAGCGTAAGCTCCTACTATAGTCATGCTGCCCGAAAGCCTTGCACTCTGCTAAATTGTGTTACTGAGCACAAAACTCTATTCTGGTTAACTTGTTTATCGTCCATCAATGTGCATTTGTTCTCAACATTAATGAGCATCCAATGCTACACGCTCTTTATATAAGCGATCACTTGGCCCAGCTATTTTCTTTTACCAGCTCATCTTTACATTGACCCCCACCACCGCGGCCACCTGACATCACACATGGCCTGGCCGGCGGCGCAGGCTCTCGAGGAGGCGCTGGGCGGCCTGGGGCCATTAGCCCGTGGGCATCAGGAGGCCCGCAATGGGAGCCGGCGAGAAGAGGTATGAGGAGGCCAGAGTCGGCTACTAGTATCTCGCGTCATCGTCACCGTCGCTACCATCGTGCCCCGATATCGTCGCCATCGACCTCAGTGGCTTCGGGTTTGGCCCGCGGCCAGTGCACCGGGGCACGGGTTTGGATAGGTTACGCTTGCCCCAGGTTCGCCTCGATCATCGACGGGCAAGAGCCCCCAACATGTCCTCTTACGCGTGTCCGTGGCGTAGCGGGCCCGGCAGCCTTGGTGACGTTCGACGAGGGTAGTAGATGTTCCTCTATAAAGGCTGGAGGCGCTTGACCGCTACGCCAACATCGATGTTAGGCACTTAATCGTCTTCAAGTAGGATGCCTCGCGAGTTCATCGTGAAGGTCTTCGACAAAGCCATGTGGCACGCCCTACCACTCCGACGAGACGACAGCGACGCCAAGATGAAGATGATATAGTTTCTACTATGTTTTTATTAAATTTCTATTTGCTTCAAGCAAATCTGCCAATATCATGCAACAATGGAGAAATGAAAATGCAAGATGAATTGGTCAGCTCGGACCAAATGGGTTACCACTTTGGCTATGGTGGCCGGGCCGACCCGGGCCACAGCCGGATCCTCCCATTGTGGATCCAAACGGATAAACGGAGCCGTTTGGATGGCGGTTTTAGATCAGCAACTGAAGATGCCATTATGGACATGGTACAATTGGCGCAGAGCTCATAAGTTGTTCCAGAAAATTCAGCAGTGAGCAAACACCTCGCCGCCCACGTCTGTTAAGTAACTCAACCCTCGTGCATCCCAGTAGGGTTGCACCGTACGGGCAAAACTCAGGATTCAGATTTCTTGTTTAGTATACTACCGGGGCCAAGAAGACGACTATCTCGGGTGTCCGGTCTCCGGTGTCCACATGCACTTTTTTGGCAGAGAAATCACGATCTATTAATAATCTCATCAACGATGAGTACAAATAACCCAAAAAGTAAAATTACAAATTGGTATTCGGACCACTGACGACGACTACAAACACTGATACGAACCGGCTGTCGGCTGCTGTCTCGCCTCCGCCCAGCCAGGAGTCGAGGCAAAGCATGCCGTAGTAGAGCTTGTTGTAGTAGAACAGACGGGAAGTCGTCGTGCTAAGGTCACAAAGGACCGAGTGCACCCAGAGCAACAACCATCGCCAATGATGACAAGTAAATCGGAGGAGACTATCCGTAAACCACATAACAAACATGAAGACAATGGGATCCCCGGCCAGATCGGCAGGGCACAACTCCACGCGCCCTCGAAACGGCGCTAGATGCACCACCGGAGGCGAGGATAGGGCGGGGAGGACCTTATTCTGACTTTCAGGATGTAGCCGCCGCCTCACCGTCCAAAGAAAGCGCAGCCAAATTAAGAACGAAACTCCGCCGGTGGACCGTGGTTCACCACACCTCCAAGGCCCCAAGGCCACTGGGCAGGAGTGGACGGCGGTATCGCCGGCGAGAGGACAAACCCCTAATTGGTTTTTGCCTTTTTCGCCGCCTCCTGGGTCCTATGCCGCACTTTCACTACACGAAAACGGAAAACAGATGCCTACGTGCATACTCAATTGGTATGCTGAAAATTTGCGTATATTTCCATTCTAGTAAGTTATATGGTTGAGTAATATGCTTCTTAACATTGCACACAATCTACTTAGAGCACTACAGGAAAACTGATCTTTGCTTAGTACCAAATGGTAAATGCTTACAAAAAACTCGGTAAAAGAGACTCGGCAAAGTTCTTTTGCCAAGTGTATTTCCATAGGCACCAAGTCATTTTTCTAGACAGATGGTAAAGAAAGAAAAAAAAATGTCGTTTGGCAGACATTAGGGCTTTGACCATGTGCCTCCAGCTGCTGCCACATAGCCGCCCGCTTTGCCGATTGTATCATGTAAATCGCATGACAATAGGTCTATATGGTCAATCATTCAGATAGGTTCTACCATATATCCTTTCCGTAGTGTTGCAAACATTTTCGGCAACTGGCAAAACGGGGTTGAAACTAGGTATAAAACGCTTATCGGGATGGGTGCGATTGCTGTTATATGGTCGCTTTGGCTATGTAGAAATGACAAGGTTTTTAATGTCAAGAATTCTTCTCTTTTGCAGGTTGTGTACCGCGCTACGGCTTTGCTCCGTTCATGGTCGCCACTCCAGCGTTTGGAGGATCGCTACGGAGGTGTCTACACGATTGGAGAACACGGCGAAAGAGTTTATTTCCCAACATGGGTGGCAGCATAATAGGCGTCTTCAGGCTTTTTAGGATGTGCCGGTTTATCTAGCGTTTATCTTTCTATCAACTGTGTACTTCTTTATTTGATCTTTTTGATACTTTGAACGGCTGTGTGCATCTTAGTTATGCAGTGGCTGGGTGTAATGCTTAAACCTTTTAAGTAATGAAGCGCCCTTTATCGAAAAAAAATCGCATGACAAAGTGCGCCCTTCTTTGCCGAGTGCCAAGGCCTGACACATGTCAAAGAAATGGCAGCCGCAAAGCTACCACTTGGGCGGCATGTCTTACTATTTCTTATCTGGTTCGATGCTGAAGCAAAATTTTGTTATGTTTCGTTAATGAAGCCGGAGCGAGTCCCTTTTCATTACTTTTTTTTAATATACTTATCAAATATTATAGATGATAACTTTGTGTGTGTACAAGATCTGACAAATTTACACAATGTTAGTTTAATTAAAAATATACACTTGTTGTGCGGTCAAACTTACACAGCGTTCACTTTTGACTAAGTTTTGACTAAAAATAAACTAGTCGTGCTAAAGTGTGGGTGCACCGGAAGTGCTCTCCTCGTTGTCAGTACTTCGCGTTAGCACGACTATGGAGCACCACGTCGCTTCTCCGGCAACAAAAGAAAAACAAGCACTATACGTTGCTTTTCCTGCTAGTACTCGTAGGATTGAAGACAGTGCAATCACTTAGCGTGGATCACTGCATGAACCTTATCGACAATTTTGAAGGTGTACGCTATAAACTCTAGTGAAGAAGCAAAAGGAACAGAGAGGCTTGCACGTCCATCAATCAACCAGTTAATTAGGCCACCTAATGATGAAACATCAGTGCAGCACCAGTGTGTCGTTACGTTGCGGTCACACAAGATACGGAGCACCCATGTCGTTCTCTAACGTAACTGCAGCAGCTATATCTCATCTTCTCATTCGCTTTTTGCAAGAGTGTGGTGCACATGGACCCATCGTATGCGATCTAGGAGTGAAAAAACGATGGAAAGGTTGCTCGACCCAACCGACAGCGAAAAGGAAGGACAAAAGGTGGGATATGAACATGACATTTCCTCGGGACAAACACACGAAATGATGCCACTGAAAGAGAAGAAATGATGAGAATTGCAAAACATGATTAGGACCTCCCAGCCTTTTCATCCATGTAGACGCAGAATATCTACCGGCAATGTGCTGGAAAAGCTGAGATAAGCATGTTAAAAGTTGTTGCATCAAAATAGTGGAGATGCTCATGCCCCCCGTGTGGAACAAAGAGACCGAGCGAGTTTGATCGATGCAATCCTCAAAACCGTGAGCTAGCTAGCTTCGCTTGGTTTGATTATTTTAATTCGTATTCAACGCGGGTAATTTTTTTTTATAAAGAACACTTTATTATTCAAATTTTTTTAACCATTATCTTTGACCTCTAGTAACTAGATGCATTTTTTTTTTTGAAATGGGGAATAAGATCCCGGCTTCTGCATCATAATGATGCACACGGCCTTTTATTAATAAATGTTATGAGTACATAGTTTTAGAACATCTCAAGCATCATCCAGAATTGATACACGAATCAACCAGTGAAAAAACGAAAGCGGACTACTCATCAATGTGGCAGGTCTGTTAATGTGACTGTGTAGATATCACGACGACACGTACGGAGTCGTGTGCGTAGGTAAGCTATTGCTTATCCATTGTCACTCCGTGTGATAGAGCCCTTAATGAGCCGTGTGAAAGCCTTTAATATGGATACTTGCACCAAAAAATGAAAAAGATTGTTTTTGTTAAAAATAATATCCATTCCTTGCCCTCCATATAGACCAACATAAGCGAGAAATCCCAATACGGATGAAAGCCTTAGATTGTCTATCCACTCTATTTAACCAATTACCAAACAAATTCGTAATATTGGTTAGAGGTGGAAGATCGAAAGTAAAATTAACCGTACGCCAAAGAATTTTAGCTAAAGGACAAGTGATGAACAAATGCTCAATAGTCTCCTGCTCACCACAAAAAAACACATTTTGTACACCCATTCCAGCCGCTTAACTAAATTATCTTTAGTAAACAGAGCCACCTTACTGAAACAAAGGTACTTATCTTAGAGGAACAACTTTTCATAGGTATTTTAAGTAGAAAAGGTGTGATCATTCATATTTGCCTCTAGATGCATGTAGCCACTAAAATCTGAAGTACTCCCTCAAATGTATTATTCATCTTATTATGGACCTTATACCAAAGCCCAAGATGTCACATATTATTGAGAAGTAATATGGATAAGGGAAGTAAAATATATATAAAATTAAATCTGATAATCATGCGTAAAGCGCAAGCAACCTATAGAGATAGACGACCAATCGAGTAGATCACACAGCTATTCATATTGGATAAAAATATCTCTCATCGTGTCCTCTAACTGTGTAGATATCTTCATAAATATATCTTGATTCTCCATACCGGTCAAAGACATGACCATTAACAGACCAAATATGTGCACATGTAGATAATGTGCATTAGAGAAGATTTTTTATCATTAGAAACCTTATCATTTGTACATAGTTAACAAAGCGACCAAATAGCGGCAGTCGCTCTCACCCTAATAAGAATTAGCAACCCTATGTGGTGGATACAAGGCATTAGAAGATACTTAGTTGACTGGTCAGATCTAGCAAATTTATATTAGAAGAATAAATGAAAAATACGCATTTTGTACTTTGGTGCCAATTGTATTTTACAAGGTTATGTTTGAAAGGTTTACCTTGCCACATCCTATCTTTGGTAAGAGCGTCCCAACTACGTCTCTAAACAGCGTCTCAAAGGGCTATTGGCCGCGGCGCACACAAATTCGTGCCTAGCCGCGGCCCCAATCTGATTTTCTGTTCCGCATGGCACAATAGCATGTCATGCGTCCCTGGGCCGTCCCCAGCCTATAGGGGACATGTTGTGTGCGCCAAACACGAGCCACTGTCGAAGCCACCTACTATTAATAGTAATGTTCCTCAAGGTAATGACCTAGCCCTTTTTCAACCTCCACATTGCCTCTCTTCTTGCTCGAGGCCAATCCCACCCCGCGAAATCGCCACCACACCACCGCCTAATCCGACGCCAAACATCGACGAACCGCGCGTCGCCTACGCCGACCAGACCTCCCATGTCACATCTCCCCCGCTTCGTTGTACGTCAACTCCAGGTAGAAGGTCTGACGATCTTGCACGCCTACCTTGCTCGCACGTGTCCGGCCGTATGCCTGTGGCAGATTTTGCCTCTCTTGTCGTTGTTCAGTTCATTGATCTCCTTCATTTTTTCATTTATAGAGTATGGATAGCGAAAACGAGATGATGGTGCATCTATTCATGGAGGAGGAATCCAATTCGAGCGTCGGTGAAGAGGAGCACTTCCGGATTCTCACCGCTCTTCCACAATTACAAGCGGATGAAAACACCGCTTCCCAACGTGGAGGTTTAAAGTGTGGGATAAAGAAATCGAAGCCAAGGCAGAGAAATGAAGGGTCATGACATGCTCTACACCGACTATTTTGTCGAAGATTCTACATATACCCCCAAAGGATTTCCGCCACCGGTTTAGGATGAATAAGTAGTTGTTATGATTATATTGCATGTGTGAGAAAGTTTTTTACTACTTTGATGCAGAAAGACTGCACTGAAATCATGGTTTCTCATCAATTCGAAAATGAACAGCTGCAATGAGGATGCTTGCATATGGAGTTTTTGGTACCTATACGTGTCTGATTCCACAATTCAGAAATCCATGTACAGCTGCAGGGCAGTGATCAGGAAGTTTGGACCACACTATTTGAGAGGACCAAATGAAGAGTTGGCAACTCGTATCATGGCATAGAATGAAGCCATAGATTTTCTGGGATGCTCGGAAGCATAGATGTCATGCACTGGTCATGGAAGAGTTGTCCAATTTGTTGGACAATGTTTGTACAAAGGGCATTATGTATATTGCAGTATTATACTTGAAGCTATGGTGGACTATGACCTCTGGATTTGGCACGCTTTTTCAGTATGGTGGGTTCTCACTATGACATCGGCGTGCTAGCTACATCGATCATCATGTTCGCTAGACTTATTTCACTCCATGCTCCACCTTGCAACTCTGAGATCAATGGCCACCAACATACGAAAAGTACTATCTAGCCGATGGAATCTATCCAAGATGGCCGAGATTTTTTAAGACAAATAACGATCCTCTATGTCAGAATAAGTCTTACTTTGCTCCGCGGCAAGAGAGTTGTAAGAAAGATGTGGAGCGGGCATTTGGTGTGATCGAAGATTGATTTTCTATTAGCAGATATCCTACTCTTACTTGCTCAGAAGAGGAGATATGGGAGGTGATAAATGCTTGTATGATCTTGCACATCATGACAATACAGAGTGAGTGCAAGAATTGAGCAATGGATGCTCATTTGTATGATAACCAAGGTCCTCTTGCTGAGATTGATCATCAGGTGTTCGCTGATTTTGCTGATCTTTTCGCAATGCATGCAAAAATCCGTGACACCGGCACTCATGCGCAACTGCAAAATTATCTTGTTGAGCATATGTGGAGACTCAAAGGAGAGGTCAACCGGGTTTATTTGAATTGTATGAATTTTATTTTCTTTCAATTTACTCCTTGTAAAATTATTTATTTATGTACTAAACTATTTATTTAGCTATTTTAGTAGATTATTTTAGAAACAAGGTTGAAATTAAAAAATAAACAGAAAAAACCTAGTCGGATCGACCGGTTGATGGACGCCATTGGGCATAGGCTCTCCTCAAAATCGGAAACCGCAATGGCGCCCCTCTTTCGGTCTATCCGGCGCGTGTGCCCGATGCCGTTTGAGGGACCCGGCCAGGATGCTCTAAGAACCTAAGTCATTTACTTAGAAAATTTATATTCTTGACCATAGCCCTCCTAGATGTTTGAGTCAGGCAAAGCACGCTCCATTTAGTCAGCCAACCACACTCCATTTAGCCGGCTGATTCTTCTTTCTCACTATATCTACTTGCCAAAGAAATCTTCATCGAAAATGAGTCCAACCCTTCCAATACTCCTGTTCAACACCGGCAGACATGTGCAAAGGCAAGAAACAAAACTAAAAAGTACAGTACATAGGTGGCAGAGGGTGTTTCAGATGCAGGCTGTTGGTCCTGAGCTGGTGATTAGAGCATGCTCGTCAACGTCACAGCAAATCACGGCGATTTAGGGCGCCGAGACAGCGTTCCGGCCGCGTCCCCCAAAGCCCTTTTGTCCGGCGCGCCGTGCGGTGTCCGCGCCCGAGCCGTCCGTCCGGGGACGCCTGAGGGAGCCCGGACACAGCAGCGAGCCAGACGCGGGCCGACACGTCGGCGGCACGGGGAAAATTCGTCTCACACTCCCGCCAAATCCCGCCGCTCCCGCCATCGCGCCTATACCGCCGCGCACAGGCCTCCCAAAACATATCCTGCGGCCAGGATTCATTTCTCCTATCCAGCCAGGATTTCTTTCTCCACTCGCCCGTGCACCGCCGCCCCGCCGCTACCCTCTCCCGTTCCATGGCGCCGCCGGCTTGACCCCCAAAAGATGGCGACGGCCAGAAGCCGCCGGGCAATGCGACGATAGGGGCGAAAGCGCCGTTCGCGAGGTCGAAGAAGAAGCCTGAAGGCATGACCGAAGATGAATGGCAGCAAGATTACTGCTTGGAAGCTATCGACGGCGGGCGAAAGACGGAGGGCGCGGAGGCTCAGGCGGCGCGCCAGCACCAGCACGTAATGGCTGGGTGTATCGCCGCCACCAACGCGAGCCCATATAGTACGAACGTGCCGGTGTACGTTCCGGGAGTCTTCTCTCCGTCGTCATCCTCCTACAACGACGGCCCCTCCGCCACTTCCGGGTGCGTGACGCCTAACTTATTCGCCGCACTGCCGGGGACGTTGCCGCATGGCGGCTTCAACCCCAACAACCTCTACTCCCCAGGCGTACGAACAGCGCGAACGGGACCGATCGGACGGCTGACCCTTTCACCCGACCGCGGGGGTCGCTCGAATACGACGACGGCGTCTTCCGAGAGGGCAGCCGGGGTTGAGGAGGAGGACGACGAGAAGAAGGTGAGGTGGAGGGCAGCGAGAGGGCAGCGTTGAGGACGAAAGAGGCGGCAAGAGAAGGCAGCCGAAGAAGGGACCGGCAGGTGCGTGGCCGATAGTCTCACGTGGAGGTAGACGCGCGGACGGCGTGAGACGAAGAAGAAGAAGAAGGCGTCGGGCACACGAGGCCCGAAGTGGAGACGGTTCTGGAAGATCTTTGTCTCTGCGAGTCGTGGGCGACGGTGAGCCATGACTCATCATCGGCGCCAACCAAAAGGCGGGAAGTATTGGGCGGGGATCAAGGCCGAGTTCGATGAGCGCAAGCTGATCAACGACTACCGGAAAGTGCCAATGAAGAGGAGCCAGAAGGCAATGTCGACGCGATGAGCCATCATCCAGGCGTCGGTGAACTCCCTTCCATGGGTACCATCCACGACTTAGAGACAGACGTGACGACGCCGGCCGACCCGACAGCCCCAGTCTGTTGTTTCTTCATAATCCGTGGCAGCCACATTGTGTTCGATGAAATGACTCTGCTTTCTTTGGTTAGTTTGATCGGGCTATGGAATTGTACGCCAAGTACTCGGATGGTCACAGGCCGTTCGCGCTGACGCATTGCTATGGCAAGCTCAAAGTGAATGAGAAATGGAAGTTGACGCGCCTGTCGTTGTCCAAAGGGAAGGACGCCATTGATCTGGACGCGTCGCTGGCAACGTCGGCAGGGCGTCCCTACGGCAACAAGGCTGCCAAGGCCGCCTTGGCCGACGGCGCGTCGTAGAAGACGCAGGCGTCGATCACGAAATGCCTCGCCGACGTCTCCTCGACCTTTATCTCCCGCGACAAGAAGGCCGACCAAGGTGGGCCGAGCTGCTCAAGAGGCAAGAGGAGAAGCTGGAGCTCAAGAAACGCAGGCGACATGTCCCTGCTGAGCATCGACAGAGGGAATGTCTCCCGGACGCGAGCGGCGCACAACTTCTTCAAAGGCCAGATCCTCGACGACGCCAAAGCCAAAATGGCGGCGGGACGGCGGCCACAGCGGCGGCATCGGCATCGGCGGCGCCGGCGCGGCAAGCGGCGCGCGCGTCTTCTGCGCTACACTGCGTCGGCCCGCGTCGACGGAGAGCGGAACGCACCATGCACAGGAAGGGCAGATCGCGACGGGTCGTCGTGCTCGACGGGCCTGCGTCGACTCAGGACACGACGCCGTCGACCAACCCCTTCTTCTAATTTGCATGCACCACCGTCTGTAATATGATCGCCGCGCCCCGTACTTTGATCGATCGCCGCTACTCTGATCGCGACGAACCGGCGGGAACGATCTCTTTTGAATGCATCTATTTGAATTTCTGATTGGGGCGGCGTTTGGACGTTGGGAAGCGACGTCCCCAAACGCGGCAGAACAAACACGTCCCCCAAACGCTCAATCCGCGCGCTTTGAGGTGGTTTGGCATGACTAAAGATATCTTTACTAAGCTTAGCACGGATTATGTGGAAATGTATCTGGTTTTTTTTTTTTTTTTTATCTCAGCGCAAAGTACCTATTAGAAAAACACCAAATTGATTCGACCAGGAGCTCAATCGGAACACGTCATTCTCTTTGCAAGAGCGACGGTGGCTGAGGATAAACATAGATCGTCATTCCACATCACAGCCACCCCACGCGTCCATCAACCGAGTTAATCATGAAACATCAGTGCATCACCGGTGTTTCGTCACAAAAGGCAAGGACACTCACGTTCTTTACAGCATCTCCACTCGTTGGCGCTTCTCACGTCTAAATCCGGCGAAATTTTCCTTCGGATTAGAGGAAAATTTGGCCCGAGGAGCGCCGAAATTCCAGCCGTCCCCCGGCGGAACCCCCCAACCTCGGCCATTTGACATATTTCAAACAAATTCGACATAAAATTTAACAAGTTCAGCGAACAAGATTCAGAAAATTGCTAAAACAATTTCGGCGAAAATGTACAATGTTTAACAAGTGCTGAAACAAATGAAGCACACAATTTCACAAGTTTTGAAACAAATTAATAAAGATAGACTAGTTGGCGTCGGCGTCGGTGTTGCCTCGGAGCGTCCATATGTGCTCCACCAGATCATCTTGCAGCTGTTGATGCATTGTAGAGTCTCGAATCTCCTGGCGCATTGAAGGCGGCCCATGATGTCGGCACCTGGTGATTGGCTGCAAGAGGACCCTCTCTCTCATATGGTGCTTCTTGCTCAGCCAGAGGAACCGGATGTTTTCGCTCATTTTCAATAATCATATTGTGTAAGCACACACAGCAGTTCATCACCTCCCACGATCTTTGGACCAAGTCATAGCGGGGAACCGGACGACAACAAATCTCTGCTGGAGGACACCAAATACACGCTCGACGTCTTTTCGGCAAGCTTCTTGTTTCTTGACAAACTCGGAAAGTTTGGGGGTGCTAGGTTTCGAGATAGTCTTCACAAATGTTGCCACTTTGGATAGATACCATCGCAAGGTAGTATCCTTTGTTGTAGTGCCGACCATTGATCACATAGTTCATGGGAGCATGACCCTCAACAAGCTTGGAAAAGATGGGGAGCAGTTGAGACGTTGATGTCATTGTTCGATCCGGGCATACCAAAGAAAGAGTGCCAATCCATAGATCATGGGTAGCCACCTTCAAGTATCACGGTGCAGCCTTTTTGTGACCCTTGTACATTTCCTATCACGCAAACGGACGGTTCTTCACTCCAATGCATGCATCAATGCTTCCAAGCATCCTGAAGCCCCTAGCTTCATTTGTTGCAAGGATCCTCGAGTGTCTTCGACAGTGGGTGATCTCAAAATAGTCCCTGAACACTGCTATGACGGCCCTGCAGAACTGGTAGAAACAATCAAGGGCGGTGGACTCCGCCATCCAAAGATAGTCATCTGCACCATCACCGGGAGCTCCATACGCCAGCATCCTCATAGCCACTGTGCACTTCTGCAGTGACGAAAATCCAACCAAGCCAGTGCAATCCGCCTTGCATCTGAAGTAGGGATCAAAGTCTCGGATGGCATATATAATTTGCAGAAATAGCTTCTGCGCCCTGACGCCTGAAAACAGTCTCACCGTGCAATGGATTGTCGGCGAAGTAGTCGGCGTACAACATGCGTAGCCCTCCATTCGCTGTCTCGGCTTGCACTTCCGGCGACCTGGTGCCGACCCACCACGTCGACCAGTTGCCACCCCGGTGTACATGCTTGATAAGCAACCGAGGATCATCATGTACTCCTTGTCTTGGGCGGTGGCTGCCATCTCTTCTCGCATAAGCTCGACGAACATCTGCTCCTCCTCTTCGTTCGAGTCCATGGCCGGCGAGGCAAATGGACGGACACCTGACGGGCGTGGTCGAGGCTAGCCGAGACGCGAATGACGAGGAGTAGGCCGTCGTCGAAAAACAGGCAGGCGGAGGAGCAGGTAGATAGGCCGTCATTGAAAGACGGCGGAATATAGGCAGGTGGGAAGGAGGGACGGCGGAATCTGGGAAACAAGCCGGCAGGGTGGTGCCGGCGGCGAGAGAGATACGAGGGGTGGGGGGATTTTGAGCGAGGTGGTGGTGGGGTTCGTGTGTCCAGTCGCCGACAGATCGGGCCCTTCCCTTTTCTCGTCCGGACTCCCGATAGCTCGGGGACCGATGGCGTGGGCTCTCCGAATGGATGAAGGGCCAAATCCGGACGAAAAAGAGGAACCGGGGGCGCGAATTTCGCCGTCCGGATGGGAAAACGTCGCTCGGGGGCCTCATCGGGGAGACGAGTGGGGATGCTCTTAGGTTTCGATAGCATGGGTGATATTTTGCGTGAGGGAAGGCTCCACAAACGTTAGCATGTTGCAAGCGAGTTTTAGGTCATTTTTAGCATTTTGTTTGGGAGCCTGAGTTGCATCACTAAGTACTAGGTGTCACTATTTTGTTGCTCAATTGCCTTGCTTTAGTGTCACCTCTTAATATGGTGGCCTTCTCTCTAACCTACCACAACTATTACCATACCACCGTCGATTAAGTCATGCACCATGCCGCTGACGAAGACAATGGCCATGGCGGTTACCATCATGGCACCACTTCCGATGGTGGTGGTCATGGCAGTTACCATCATGCCACCGCTGTTGACTGTAATCATAACAGTTACCGCCATGAATTACCACCTCACACCTACCACAACCATCATCATACCGCCGTCCACGAAGCCGGGCACACAGCCTACCACGACGACGCCTGGAAATACCACCATGCGCCGCCATCGATGATGGTTACCACCATGGATTACCACCTCTCATATAGCACAACCATCACCACACCGCGTACATGAAGCCGTGCACAAGGCCAACCACGACGGCACGCGAAAATACCACCATGTCATCACCGTTGACGGTGGCTACACGCCTACACCATAGAGTAGGACCTCTCACCAACCATCATCACGCCATTGTCCACGAATCCGAGAACAATAATCTACCATGACGAAGCATATAAATTCCACCATGCCACCGACGACGACGGTGGCCATAGCGTTTACCATCATTAAAAAAACCAACATGATGAAGAAATTGTGAACTACTAGATAATTAAGAAGGCAAGTGATAGGTTGGGACACTAATGCAGCGTAAAATGCATCTAGGATCTGTATTTTATTATGCCATATTCCATTATAATTGATTCATACAAGTGATCATAATCATGTTTAGAATGATTTTAATAATTTTCTTAAAAGATTCCTTTTATTTGTATTAGAGTTGCAGACAGTTTTTTTGCGTAATTTTTTTTATTTTCGGGGACCTTCGCGAACTCAAGTTGATCTGAGATTTTTCCGCGCAAGTTTTTTTTTTATGAAAGAAGAAAGGCAGGAGCACCTGGAGCTGAAAGAGGCCCAAGATGAGGTCCACCACGCGACCTGATACCCTAGCCACGTGATTGGGGCCTATCTCCCCCTCAAAGCTTTGATGCCACTGATCTTTGCATTTTGGCTTCTCTTGACCTAGAAACGCCTATATATAATGCCCTAGTTGCGATCTCGGAGTACGGGGCACCATAAAAACAGAAACACGAAACAAAGGAGATCATGCAAAGATTGGAGGGGAAACGTCTTTGGCTCGCATCTCCAACCTCTCCAACAACATCTCCTTCATCACCATGATGAATAAGGAGTATTCCACCTCCGGGCTATCGGTTTGTGAAAGTAGCTTGTTCTATCTCTCTCTAATGCTATCAATTTCCATATGAGCTGCCTAACATGATCATGACCATCTATTTGTAATCCTTCTGTGGTGGATCTCTGGTTTTAATGTGATGAGTATTTGAGATTGTAATTTTCGGATTGTGTTTGATGTATAAATAGATGCATGTTATGCATCATTTTCTTGATTACTTGTTATGATAGGGCATGAGAGGATGGAGGAACGTGTGCATTAGTTGGAGTAACATGGTAGTGTGGAATTAGACAGTGATAGAAAGTCCGAGCCCTACTATGGTTTCTACCTTTCCGTTGTTAGCTCACTAGGGATAAATGAATGCATGTACTAAAATTTTCTAGTAACAAACTTAGGTGATCTCATATCTTTTAAGGTAGACTATTTGACAATCAACATCATGTCATAGAAGAAAATCCAATTGTTGGGGGGATAACCCCCGGTATGCCGAAGGCGTGCCAAACCGGATGGCCTGTGCCATCAAGATACCGGTTTAATGTTTATACTGGAACCTGAGGATAAGAGTTTAGCTGTGGAGCTAAGCCGGTATCCCCAAGAGGGGTATGCCGGAACCCGGTAAAGAAGATACCGGAAGGAGAGCTGTCGGCAGGCTGGCAAAGATTCTCTCCAGAGCTAGAAGACAAAGATGAGCAAAGCAAAGTAACTTTTGACGAAGGGCTGACGATAAAGAGAAGGGTGACGGTCAAAGAAGCCGGAGGACGTCAGCGCCCCTGATTAAAGAGGACTCCGGTGTCACCTATGATTAAAGTAACTTTGTAAAGTAGTTTGTCTAGTCAAAGATGCCATTAGGGTTTCTTCCGGTGTAAGCCACCTCTTACATATGTAAGGAGGGCGAAGTAGGCATGGTGGCGCATCTTTGGGTACACATTCGGGCGGAGCCTCCTGAGTTAACCGACGGGCGATGTCTGCGCTTGTGCGAAACTTCTACTCGTCGATTTCATCAACGACAACGCGAGCTTCCGCCAACGGCGGCATCTTCCCCAAAAACGGCCGCATCATCGAGTTCGGCAGCCCGTCTACTTCGGCACCGTCCCTGTGCGCCGGCGCCTCTCGCCGGTGCTGGTGGCACACGGACCCGCACGGTCGCTCTGCGCCGATCGCGCCGCCGGCAGGCGCACGAAGGTAATGATGTTGGTGTGGCTGGTGCGAAGAGAGGTTGAGGGGTGAAGGGTCGCCCCAGTCGCCTTGATTCGACCGTGCGGCTAAGCCACCCGACGGAGCGCGACGCGGCGCGGCGGGAGCATCATCGCGCCCGGCGCCTCTCCAAACAGCGATGACGGCGGCGACCCCGGCTCCCGCGCGAGCGCGATCAGCGGTGACTCAGCGGGAGCTGGAGCGCAGGGCACGAGGATACTCGGGAGGCGGCAAAGACGTCGTCAGGCGCCGGCGCGAGCTGAACCTAACCGTACGTGAGTATAATTGCTGCCCATGGCTTTGCTTCTGTTAGCGCTCATGCTGCTAGGATACCGGAGCCGGCTTAAGGCTCGCAATCTAGATCGAGATTTGCGCGAGAGTTCTTGCGGCAGAGTGCCTGCTGCATCGTGTGATGTGAGAAACCTAAGTACGACGAGTCCGGATAAAACGATAAGTGCTAAGGCTCTTTGTAGATACGTGTGGTCGCTTACCGGAGAGGCTACGGCAAAGCAACAAGAGCGTGTCGGAGAGAGAGGCTGCTAGTGTTGTAGACGACAAAACGGAGCAGCTGGCTAAGCTGAACGAGGCAGTGGCCTCAAAACCCGCGCGTTCAACAAAGAATGCCGAGAATGGGAGTCCCAGAAGCGAGGCCTCGTCCCCATCCGGACGAGAAGAAAAGAAAAAGTGGCTTGTACGCGGATAGCTCGTGTATGATCCGGTCCTGTAGGTAAACAAAAAGCGGGCAACACGATGCGGTAGAAAAAGCCAAAGGGCGAGTGAGGGCTACGCCGGAAGAGGGTATCATAGGAAACAAACATGCCGGTAAGCATGAAACCGGGCAAAACTATCCAGCTGCAAGGGCAGCATATGATGAAGATGAGGAAGAGATGCCTCCGCCAAGGTGCGGCGGGGACAAGAGCCGCGGCACCGAACGTTACGATGAGCCAGATTCTAACAGACGGCAGCATGCGAGACCAGCAGGAGAACGCTTGGGAGAGATACTTACAGGAACGGGATACGAGCACCCGTCTGGTGAGTATACCCATCCCAGAGAAATGATAGAGGAGGGAGGTCCTCTGGTCCAAAGATGCTTTGGCCCAAGAATCATGAGAGAAAAACCACCGGTTCGCAACTTCACGTTGCCCCGTGACACAAAAACATGCGATGGCACTACGAAGCTAGGAAGATTGGCTCGCGGATTACGTGACCGCGGTATACGTCGCAGGAGGCGGAGGAGCCGTGGCCGGGAGGAGGCAACCGGCGTTGGGCGTGAGGATCATGCCGTCGTTTACGGTTGGACAGCAGAATGCGGCTAAACAACTTCTTGGCGGGAAGCATAAATGGCTGGCTGGATTTTGAGAGGCTTTTGTGAGCAATTTCCGCGGTACCTATCGGAGACCAAACGAGGCACGGCAACTTGCTGCGTATGCGGCGCCGAATAAACAGGGCGGGATTATCGGCCCGGTGGAGACACCATAAGGAACTCTTGCGAAGGAGTAATCGAGGCGCGGAGCCATTGCTTAGTTCGACGATGCGGTGCAAAAAAGAGGTTAATAGATTGTGGCAAAGGCTAACATTGAACATGCCGACAACGTTGGCGAGAGATGATCGTGTGGCGGATAACTATCGTTGGGAGACCTTGTGGCCAAGCAATACAACTTTGGTAGGAACGGCCCTACGCCAAGAGCAACAGGATCTTAGGAACAACAAGAAGGAGGGAAGTTCCCGGATCGAAGGTATATAATACACCAGCAAGTTATTCTTTATGCAAAACCGATACCAGCGGCAACCCAGAACAAGAGCCGGATCGCAGCCATGGGCGGTCAAAGAAACAATGGGTGGAAAAGAAGCCCTGGGTCCAGAAAAGAAACTGGCAAGAACCCGCAAAATACACCATGGAAGCTGCCATGGATCAACCTTGCCGGTGGCACACACCGAATCCGGCACACCCGTCAAACCATCTGACGAAGGATTGTACCTGGACCAAGTACTTGATGGAAAAAGGGGCGGTAAAAGATGCCCAAGGGCGAGGAGGCAATGCAATGATGCCACCACCGGACATGCCGCGGCAGCAGCAGATGCCGCCACCACCGCCGCTTACCGGGCCAAACGCTCTACCGGTGCGAACCGGCAGCAGTACCAGCAAGTTAACCGGGTGGAACAAGATGGTAACCAGCTACCTCCACCGCCACCTTTAGGCCGGAATGTTTACGAAGATCCACATGTGTGCTGTGTTGTTTTTGTCACTGAGCCAACAGAGGGCTAGTCTACCGCAACGGCGCTCCATGGAAGTGAATGCCGTGATGCGGCGGTGCCCAAATATGCGGTGGTCCAACCGGGGGTGCTTGGTCGATCGGGGATCACCCAAGATCATGCCGAATGCGGGTGGATATGCCCTTGTTGTGGACCCAATGTGGAAAGGGCCGCAGGACTCGAGTGAAGTTCAGCAAAGTGCTGATAGATAATGGCAGTAGCATCAACATCATGCTGAAGCATACACCATGCATACGTGGGCATAACGGGAAAGCATGCTTCAGCCAACGCGCACAACCTTCCATGGAATCGTTAGGGTTTGTCTGTAGGTTGGAAAAGTTCGGGTGGACGTAGCATTTGGAGGACGTGACAATTGCCGGGTGGAAAATCTGGAGTTTGAGGTGGTGGATCTAGACAGTCCCTACCATGCATTGCTGGGGAAAGCCAGGCATTGGCAGCACCATGGCCTCAACCCATACGGCTTACCTCAAGATGAAGATGTCGGGACCTCGTGGACCAGCAGCGTAGTGGGAAACTACAAGGTCTAGCTGGAAACGACGTCTGGGATCATTCAGCGGAATCGCTGGTGATGAGAGGAAAAGAAGGATGCCAAACGGCTGTTGCGTTAGCTCAATCCTCACGATTGAGCTTAAGCGGCAAAGCCAGGTGCCGTCCCGAGTGCTCGGCATTCAAGCCAAATGAGACAAGGACATTGTGCTGGACCAGCCTACGAACGCACACCGTTCGTATCGGGGCCGGCCTCATCGAAGCATAGGAGAGCGCGCTCGTCGGCTTCCTCCGTGAGAATCGGAATATCTTTGCCTGGTCAACTGAAGACTTGGTAGGTGTTCCGAGGGAGCTGGCTGAGCACTCCTTGAACGTTCGGAAAGATGCCAAGCCGGTGCGACAACCCTTGCGCCGGTTCGCTGAAGATAGAAGAAAGATCATAGGAGAAGAGGTGACTGCTTGTTGCCAAATTCATTGTGGAGGTCACGCACACAGAGGGCTAGCCAATCCGGTAATGGTTGAAAAGAAAAAGATGAGAACCTGGAGGCAAAGCTAAGGTGTGGCGCATGTGCATCGACTACACCAACCTCAACAAAGCTTGCCCAAGAGACCCTTTTCCTTTGCCACGAATCGATCAAGTGATTGATTCAACCGCTGGGTGTGAGTTGTTGTCCTTCCTGGATGCCTATTCCGGTTTCCACCAAATTCCCTTGAAAAGGAAGATCAAATAAAAGCTGCGTTCATTACCCTTACTGCTATATCACTATGCCTTTTGGTTGCCAACGCTGGTGCAACGTACCAGCTCTGTAAATGCTTGTTTGATCAGATTGGAAAGAATGTGCAAGGTCTATGTAGACGACATCGTGATAAAAACTAAAGGTAAAAGATACCCTGATCGATGATCTCAGAGGCAAACATTCGATAACTAAGGAGGTTCGGATGAAGCTGTCCGGCAAAATGTACTTTAGGTGTCCTGTAGGCAAGAGTCTTTGAGTTTCCTTGTCTCGAGCCAGGGCATTAAGGGTCAATCGTGAATCCGGGCAATCGAAAGAATGACAATACCACAGGATTTGAAGGACATACAAAATTACTGGAAGCTTGGCATCGCTAAGCCAGTTCATAAGCAGGTTGGGAGAAAAGGCCTTGCCTTTGTATGCCCTGATGAGAAAATCCGATAAGTTCGTCTGGACCCCTCAGGTAGACGCAACGTTCAAAGAGCTGAAAACAATGTTAGCTACCGCGCCAATATTGGCTTCGCCGTTGGAAGGAGAACCCATGTTGTTGTACATAGCGACAACCAGCGGATCGTGGTGTTGTGGTGGTAGAAAGAGGAAGGAAAAACAGTCAGGCGGTATACTACACAGACGGGTGCTCTCCTCTCAAAGAAAGCAAAACTACCCGCACTTCAAGAAAATGACCTATGGCGTGTTTATGGCCGCCACAAAGCTCAAGACTTCGAGGAACATCCTATGAAGGTGGTGAGTGAAGCACCCATCTCACCGACATCATGTGCAACAAGGACGCGATAATCGGATTGCGAAATAGGCGGTCGAGATATCACCATACGTCTTAGGTGTACGAAGAAGAGATGCCATAAAGTCGCAAGCTTTAGCTGATTTTCCTTGTTGATTGGGCGGAAATGCAATACAAACCGCCGGATCAGAAGATAATACTGGAAAATGCACTTTGATGGATCCAAGCTCAAGGAGGGTCTGGGTGCTGGTGTGGGCTTACTTCACCAAAAGGAGATCACCTCCGGTATGTTTTGCAAGGCACATTTCGGGGCATCGAACAATGTCGGCGAATGAAGCTTTGATCCCTTAGGCAAGGTCGCAAAAGAAATCGGTGCATAGGATCTCATTTGCTATGGAGTCCAGTCTTGTGGTGCAACAATGTTCCGGAGATTGGGACGCCAAAGATGCCAACATGGCCTCGTACCGGTTTCACGTGCAAAAGATGCCGGATTCTTCGAAGGTTGTGAGTTTCACCATGTACCGCGAGCAAATGAGGCCGCGGATGCTTTGTCCAAGATAGGCTCATCCCGGGAAATTCCTCCCGGAATAGCTTTGGCACACTTGAGAGTACCATCAATCAAGCCAAGTCCCGAGTCGGAATCAATTTTTGTTCCGGAGTCACACATTGTGCCAATGGATATCGATGGAGGGAACCCGGGGACTGCTCCGGCGAACCCGGGGACTGTTCCGGCTCGGGGACTGCCGTGCCTATACCGGAAGAAACGATGCTGGTGGATAGCATGGAGATAGATGCACCGGTGTTTTTGGTTCGAGAGATACCATCATGGGTTAAACCTATTAAGGAATTCCTGATCAACGGCACCTTGCCGGCTGATGAAAATGAATCAAGGAGAATTCAAAGAAGGTCCAAAGCTTACACACTCAATGGTGAAGTGTACAAGAGAAGCGTTACCGGTGTCCTTCAAAAATGTGTGTGGAGCCGGAGGAAGGGAAAGAAATGCTGAGGAAATTCACCAAGGAGAATGTGGGCATCATGCTTCGTCAAGGGCGCTAGTAGCAAAAGTGTTCGGCATGGGTTCTATTGGCCCACTGCTTTGGAAAATGTTGAGGATTTGGTAAGAAAATGCAACGGGTGCAGTACGCCAAGCAAAATCATACCCCGGCGTCGGTTTAAAGACAATAAACCCGATGTGGCCATTTCTTTGTTTGGTGCTGAACAGATTGGCCCATTCCAAGGCGCAGGGAAGCGTACAGTCACATCTTGGTCATGGTGGATAAGAATTCACCAAATGGCTAGAAGTAAAACCTATCGCAAAGTGTGATGGGCATACAGCGCTGTGAAATTCTTGAAGGATATCATCTTGCGGTATGGATACCCGCACGGTATCTTTACAGACAATGGTTCAAACTTCACAGGTGAGTTCAAAAGGTTTTGTGAGGATAACAATATCCGATTGGATTTGTGCTCGGTGGCACACCCACAGGGTAACGGCCAAGTGGAAAGAATGGATAACTTTGGTACTCTCCCGGTGTCAAACCCCGGACTCATTAATGTGATGGAAAGAAACAGGTGTTGGCTTGATGAGATCTGTCAGTCTTTGTGGGCATAAGAACAACCCCGAGCAGTCTCTGGGGATACCTCCCTTCTTCATGGTTTATGGAGCAGACGCGGTCATACCAACCGACATCATCCATGATTCACCAAGAGTGCAGCTCTATACTGAAGAGGTCAAAGAGGCCAGAGAAAATGATGTGGACTTGCTAGAAGAAGCTTAGAGAACTAGCGTTGGCAGAACGACCATTTATCAGCAAAACCTAAGACGCTATCATGACCGGAAAGTCAATCCAAGAGTTTTCCGGGAAGGAGATCTTGTGCTTCGCCTATGCAGCGCACTGAAGGCCGGCATAAGCTCTTGCCACCTTGGGAAGGTCCCTTCATTGTAAGCAAGGTGCTTCACAATGATGCATACTACCTAATTGATGCACAGGAGTGGAAAAAAGGAAAGGCGGACAAGTCCGGAGAGGAAAGCAAGCGTCCATGGAACGTAGCTCTGTTGCGTCCTTTCTACTCTTGAAGTGGTGGTGTAAGAAGTTCCTTTTTTGTACCTTATATGCTATGAATAAAGATGTCGGAACCTCAAATGAGTCTCGGGGACTACCCCAACTTAAGTTGCATGTAACTTGTCTATTTTTCAGTTTACCAGGTTTGTTTATTGAATGTCTTTTCTTTTCGGTTTGGTAGTGTATAAATCCTACCGGAGTCTTCGACTACTGTATGATAAGAAAACCGGCTTCATAATAAACAAGATAAAGCGTGGGAGATAAGCACATGGGCTAACGAAAAGGAGAAACGAGGAAAGAACAATCGGAAAATTTAACTAACCCAGGATTGGTGGTTTTACAAGGCCTAAAGTTATTTCTAAGTTCAAGAAAGTGCTTGTTTGGTGAAAGAACCTTGTGCTCATATGCCAAAAACGCCCAGAGAAGGGCAGGCAGGCAGAGCCAAGGCAAAAGAACCAAGTATGCATCAAATTGGATGCGGAGACAATTGAGAAATCTTTGCGATTGCAAGACAAAAGCAAAACCAAGCAATGTGCTAAAGCTTGAACTTAGGATAATTAACTACCAGGCATAACTCTTAGGCAAAATGTTGTACACCACGATAAAGCAGGTTGGGTTTTACATCATAGACCCGGCATTCGGGGCAGGAGTTGCGAACATTGTTTCAAAGATAAGCGGGACCAACGAACGGATAGCGGGCAAACACTTCCAAGGAGGTAATCATGCGGCGGGGGCTTCCGGAGGGACGGCGCCGGCATCTCGACATCGTCGGGACCACCGTCTTCGGCTTCATCCTCATCCATAGCGAGATAGTCCTCGACGCCGGGAGGGGAGGGATGAAGCGCGCATGTCGGCATACTCCGCGATGCGGTGCGCGTCCTGTCGCTTGGCGGAGAAGGATCGGGTCCGGATCATTTACTGGTAACTCCGCACGCCGGTGAGCGTCCGAGATCGAACTCCGGAGTACCGGGAAGCGAGAGGGCGCGCGAGGCGGGGTCGGGCTCCCGAGCGCGGGCGGCGAGCACGCCACTCGCGGATCTCGGCCGGCACCCACGAGGCGATCGGTAAGGGAGAGGTGTCGGCACCTCCTCGCCGAGGCCATAAAGTCACGGCCTTGGCCCGGGTAGCCACATCGGGGATGTCCGAGAGATTGCGGTCTATGCAGCGCATATGGGACACCCGCGCGTTGAGCGCGACCAGATGGTCCTTGGGCGTCCATGGCACGGCAAGATCCGCTTGGCCTTGGTCCTTGCGGCGCGCGTCAACCTTCTTGACAGCGTACTGCCGGGGAAATCGAAAAAGACTTGTGCGAAGAAAGAAAAGGTTAAGGAAGAGAAGTTTGGAAAGAAAGAAACGGAAAGAAAGAATCCGGAAGAAACGGGGCGAAAGAAAAGTCGGAAGAAAAGAGGCAGGAAGGGAAAAAAGTCCGAAAGAAAAAGATAAAGAACTTACGATGGCGAGGGCGCGTCGGTGCCGCGGGATCCAGCGATCGCATTCTTTGTGCCCGCCATCCAGGCTGCGCGGCTTTCTCCCTCGGCAGCCTTCCGGGGACACAGCCGCCTCCTCAGCTCAGCCCGGCGGCACCACGTTGGCGTTGCGGCATCACCTCGATGCCTCCTCCATCTTGGCGGCAGCGTCGGTGCGGCCGAAGGCCTTGGCATGGTCAAGCCCCAGTTGGATGAGCTGGGCCAGCTCCCGGTGGCTGGTCTGGAGGGCGTCCAACTCCTCCTTGTGCTGCCGGATGAGCTGGTCCTTCTCC